>JAECUM010003703.1:0-146016 GCA_016617855.1 Megalonaias nervosa | reverse complement strand
AGTAGGGTATTCTGTCATGTGGGGTCTATAGCAAAATAGTCACAATAGACAATGTATATAAAGCGAGAACTGAGCAATCAGTTTCATTTCAATTTTGGAGTCATTCACTTTTCTTGTGTTCCTGTTGCAAGACTGCAGACGTGTTTTATGTTGCACTTGGATAATATCTAAGAGGAAAAACATTTGTTTGGACTGTTCAGTGGATATAGAAAGTACTCATTATTTGGATTATAATATTATTCTGGAACTGTTATAAATTGTTCAAAGGAATTCTGGACAACACCATCTTCACAACAGCATGGTTCTAGAATGACCAGTACATTTCCAGTTTTGAAATTAATAAGAAACTTTTCATTCCTTTAAGACTTTCATACACCTTTATAAGGAGTATTCTGGATTCACATGATGCACTGTAATACTGTAAGTTCTTCTTACATATTCATTAATGACTTTGATACTTAAACCCTTTGTTAAGTTTTACAAAACATGTTGGTTTTGCTTCTTTCTGTTACTTAGTTTGTGACCACAGAGTTGTAACAACCCCAAGTGCAAAACCATCTACAAAGTTTGGGCTACTTCTGAGATGCAGTACTAATGTTATTGTGGGAAAATCATTTCCCTCGATTCAGTCAGTGACCCTGACCACTGACCTTTTGACCCCCAAATTAACAGCCTTCTACCTTACCCTAAGTGTGATCTATCCACAAAGTTTGGTTACGATATGATTAAGGTACATGTATGTCCTGCAGAAACCATTTTTCTTCTTTCAGGCACAGTGTCCTTGACCCCAAGCTTTTGACCCCAAAATCAATCCAGTTCGTCTTTACCCCAAGTGTAAGCCAAATACAAAGTTTTGTAACTGTAGAATGTGGACATCTAAAGTTACTGTGCAGAAACCTAACTGGTAACAGATGGACAAACAAACATCACAACATAATAAACTCTGCCTTATGGCAACCATATGAAAAGTGTAAAACTCTTACAGTATAAAGTCAAATTTTTAAATAAACTGCACTCTTTAAAATGTTCAGGACCTTCTCAGTGCCACAAAAGCATGGGACACATTCCACGGTAAAAAGATTGCCTCCCATGACACACTGGAGGAATATTAGTCATAATATACATCCCCAAGCCTACAAGGGGTGTTCTGTGTCATGAATATCAATAACATTCTATCATGTATATCTACAATTAATAAAACATTGATTAATACAATTTACCCCTAATATATGCACAGACATAAAAATCTGTGTGTGTGAGAGAGAGAGAGAGAGAGGAAGAGAGAGAGAGATAGAGAGAAACTGGTAATTGATTTTGATTAATGATAGAGGACAAAGCGGTTTTGGTGTTGCCTATTACCCAAAACCAATATCAGGGTTTAAATAGTCAACTGGTTTGGATTGTTGTTGGAAACCGATGACCAAGCCATCCATTACAATCAAAAAGAGATGGCAAAGCATCGGCTTGTTAAGAATGAATGTGGCTAATGTGTTGATGTTACATTTTGCAGTAAGTTGATGATCTACGAGTAGTCCATCTCTATTCTGAATTTTTACCTACATTATGGGCATTCTTTGGTGAATATATGACAGTATCATGAATATATGATAATTACTGGCTTAATATACAGTATTTTGTAAATATTAATAGAACATTTGAGATGTTAATATGGATTACATCCACTGGCAGGATCAATTATATCAATGAAGATGTATCAGTAATTGCTTTAAAGCATCAAATAAAATCCTGATAAAGGAAATATCTATGGACCTATGGATAAAATGTAGCTAGGAAGAATGATGTGTGGCAAAAGTTGAAGATGAATAAAAAAAATCCATGAATATTTTTTCTTTTTTCAAAGGTAAAAACAATATGCTTTGCATAAGTACAATACAGTATAGAGTAAAGACTGTAGGCACTACATGTATGTGGCCCAAGAATTGTGAATTCTTTGTTTTCTTTAATTTCATTGTGAAAAAAATCAAAATATATAAGCACAAACAAATGCATAAAATATAATGATAAAAATTATAACATCAACACAGTCATATTAATTTATAACAATTTATTGAATAGTAACTGAACAAGAATTGGTAAAGATATGTAACCTGTTTTCAATTTTACTGATTACACAAAATCACAGTATTACTGGTACTTAAAGCAATTTCAATGACATAATCCATATACAAGTCGATTTGGAGTACAGCTAACCCCTGATTTATGCAATAGTTGCATTCACAAGAGTGGTTGCAACTGGAAATCGTATAACCTGAAATTTTTGGTTTCACTGCCGTTAATTTTCATTGAAAAATAAGTAATTCATTTAACTTAAATACCATTCATTTTAGCCATTTATGAATCCTACTGTTTTGTTTTCCACAAATAATTTAATTACTTTTTAATTTCACTAAATTTTTTAAAAAAATTTTGTTTGATGAGAAATTTGTGTAGGACAAAATTGCATAAGTTAGCGGATACGTGTATAAGATAAAGCCCAAACATCATTATAAAAAAGGATTGATTTGTACGCTGAAAAAGATGGTATTATTTTTATAAAACTCAAAGGCCTTCATGCCAGGACACTTCTGTCAAATTTGGTTAAATTCTTACCGGAATTTTTTTAAAAGAAGTCATTTAAAGATTTTTATTTTTTTAGTAACAGTGGTTATTTTTGACAACAGACTTGCATCATTTTTTAAAGTCTTTAATACCAGGATGCATCCTGCCAAGTTTGACTGAAACTGGTCTGTCAGTTTTCAACAAGACAAGTTGAAAGTAGCAACTGTTGATGCACAATGGACAATGGATGACATAGGCAGTCTCACACTTCAAGCTTATCTGCTTAGGTGGGATGTAAACAGAGCAATTTGTTTACTCCACCAAGACTGCAATAACCCAGAACTACAACATGTGAGCATATGGTAGCGAATTTTATGCCATACCCAGTGTTGCTGTTGGTGACATTTGGCCTCAACATGAAAGGATCTATAAATAATGTTGCTCTCCATGGGTTGTATGTGGAGATGAAACAAATTTATGTAAGAATATTGGAGTATCCTTGGACTTATTTTTAGTGAGCAATTCATAGTTACCACCCTTTCATTTGCATTTTTTCATGTACACATATTTTTCCTAAACAATCAAGCCATATCAATCACAATCATTCTGTGTCCTTCAATTTTTTTTTTTCAACAGACCTTTTTCTTATTGGAAATGTGCAAACTGCAGAGACTTAAGAAAATTATAATCAATATTTTGCCCAAGATAATATGCAAACCTGAAAAATAGTATGTATTGTAAGATAAATGAGGCAATCATTTGCTGAACAGGACTGAAAACTTACGGAATCATTGCTAACAATAGCATGTGTTGCTGAAGCTTTGTCAAAATCTGCCACTAAATCGCCGTCAAAACTGGACATGGTTAAGGATAAATTCAAAGAATACTGAAATTTATTACATAATGATAGTTCTGAAATAAGTACAGCCAGTTTTATATGTTCCATATAAGATTTTTATGCTACGAAGTCATATGATCCTACAGAACAAATATCCATGAAAGCAAATTTTTTAATAAATTATGTTTCTACTAGAATACTTACCTGATGACATTAATGTTAGGAATATAAGGTCCACTACCTCCTGAATCCAGCTCTCCCAAAAATGAAAATTTGCTTTCCTGTTTATAAAATACAAAGGGCAATAACTCTTGTCCATTAACTCCCCTTGCCACCTACAGGTGACACTAGTTTAAAGCTGAGCAGAATATTATGTAAAAGGATGCTTGCATTGTGGGGAGGTTGGGAAGGTATTAAAGTAATGTGATTGGGTAAGTATGCTAGGAGAAACAATAATTTACTAAAAAGTTTGCTTCTCCAAATATGTTCTCTGATCACATTAATGTTAAGAGAACAGGCATTAGGTGGAGCAGACGTTGAGCATCCAGCCTATACTCCAGATAACATCTGAGAGGAGAATATTGGATTCCCCATATGAAGGTTAACCCACTCTCCTAATTGCAAGCAGCACAACCACCAGCAGTGATGATTAAATATGGAAAGAAGAAATCATGAGATCTTCAAACCACATGAAAGTTTCAGCAAAAATCCAGTAAAAGCTGTGCAGGGTGTTCATCCAGAGCTTGTGCTGATGTCAGTTGGTTCTGGTAGCTGCTTGTGCAACTGAAATTGGGACTACCAGATCCAGAGTGTGTCGTGGAGCCAAATCTTGAAGATAAAAACATTAGAAGGTAGACTGTGCATGCCAACCAAATGCCTCGACAAAGTCTTTCACAGAAACATTATGATCAAACGCAAGGCTTGTAGAGATTGCTCTTATTTTGTAAGCAGAGATCTTCCTGTGATGACTTTGTTCTGGCAAAAGGTCAGTACACTGTATGCGATTATATCCTCTTTCCCAGGTTTAACTGGGAGAAGGAGGAATCTTCAAGCCCCATAAAGTGGCTTAGTATGCTTCAGATAAAGTCTGAGTGCACGTACTGGATCCTGTTTGAAAGCCTCTTGGGATTTATGAATACAGGAGAGAGTGCTTATGGTGACTTTTTGATTGCCGAAGGACGGCAACCTGTTCTTGACGACGAAACCAGGTTGCATCATAAGGACAGCTGAGCCCTATGACTGAAACTGAAGGTCAACCAAAATGGCATGTAATTCACTGACTTTGCATGCTGAAGCTAACGCTATCAAGAAAAATGTTCTGTATGAAAGGAGCTTCAGTGAAGAGGTGCAATCAGAATCATTTCGTGCTTCTGGCCCCTCAATTTTTGTATAACCTTTAGAACTGAGATTGTTGGGGATAGGCAAAACCCCACATACCCTACCAACGCAGAGAAAAAGCATCAACGAACCAGCCTCAGGATCTGGTACTGGTGAAATGAGGGTGGGCAGGTCATGATTCCATCTGGCTGCAAAAAGATCTATCATCAGATGCCCCTATAACTGGCAAATCTGATGAAAGAAAGATGACTGGAGGGACCATTCTGTATTGAGAATCTGTCCTTGACAGAAAACTGGCCAAGACAATGAGTCGGCCAGAATATGTCTGATCTGGATGTTGATATTGCATTGCACATACCAACAAAATTCCTAGACCAGAATGCAGAATTCCTGGGTTATGATGATTAGGTACCGCCCTGTTTGATGAGATACATCACTACCATCGAGTTGTCTGACATGATGAGCATGACCTTGTCCTGAAGACAGTCACTCCAAAATTGAAACATTTTTATGACAGCTTTCATCTCCAAGAGACTGACATAGAGACCTATGTTTTCCGGATGCCACTGGTCATTGACTTTGTTGAAGTACATGAATAGATGGGCTCCCCAACCCCAGAAGCTTATGTCTGTGCATACTGACAGATACATTGGTAGATGTTTGAGTGGTATTCCTGCCATGAGCCAGCTGTGATTGTGCCATCGGTCCAAGACAGATACAGTGTCACAATTATGCTGATCTACTAATTGAGTGACATTGAAAATGGATGCCATTGAGAGAGCAAGGCCATCTGCAGAGGGCACATGTACAGGTGATCCACTGGGATAAGATCTACTGCTGCATTGAATAATCTGAGGAGTTGCAGAAATTCACTTGCTGTTATCCATTCCTTGATGGAAATGGACTCTGCAAGATTGAAGATTCTGACCACCCAAGCGTGGGGAAGACGTACCAAGTTCAGGTGGTCAGAAATTCCATACCCAGGTGGATGAACTGCTGAGATGGATAAAGGTTGGACGTTTCCAAATTGATCAGAAAACCTAGATGACGTAAAAGGGAAATATAATGGTTCTTTATGTTGACTAGAATAGAACTTACATGTTTCTGGAGAATGTCATCTAAACACAGTACCGTGAATGTTGATGCTCTTGTACTGAACAGGGAGATAATGGAGTTGAGCAGTTTCATAAAGGCCCAAGGACTGATGTTTAAGCCAAAAGGAAGAGTGTAAAACTGATAAGAAGTCCCTCGGTAGAGGAACTATAGGAATTTCTGTGGGATGAATGAATGGGAACTTGGAAATATGTCAGATTGAGACTAATTTAAATTTCTATTGACAGATGGAGAGGCAGACTGATATGGCCATCTCCATCTTGGATTTTGGCGGAAGGATAAATTGATTTCAATGACTGAGATCGATGATTGGTCTGACTTTGCCAATGGCCTACCTGAGCAGAATAAGGCTGGAGTAAAACATTGGAGATTGTGGATTTTGAAGAATTTTTCCACTGCCCGCTTGTAGATAAGTATCTTGATCTCTTTTTGTAAAAGCGAATCCTTTACTAGGTCTGACCATACTTCCGTCAGGAATGGAGAGGACAAGTGGGGAGGGGAATGGCAAAACAAGATCCAAGTCCCTCTGATACAGTCTGGTTTGCTCACTTGTCTTGTGGAAAGAGATCAATCCAATGTTGTTTGAAATACAAGAGTCTGGTGTCTACTTGGTAGTTGTCTGCAGGCAGTCAGGCACATGAGTAAACGGTGAGAGTGGAGGCTTGAGGGTAGAGAAATTTGGTTTCCTACCCCCCTAAGACGACTGCTTCTGAGACTGATTAGCCGATTTTCTCTGTTCATTGGGCTGGGATCGTGCCTGTTTCATGGGCTGAAAAGTGAACAATCCCACTGCCCCTTGCCTTCTGCCATCCACTCTTTGAAGCAGACTGGGAGATGATTTACGATGTGATTATTGTGTAGAGACATGACAGCACAGTTCTTGGGATGCCTGTCTCTGAACTTCCTCTATCCATGGTTCCCATGCTTTTCTAAAGATAAATTTCCAGGGTTTTTCCAGGATGAAATTAATCTTTTCAAGGTTTACATATGACCATTACTGAATGGAATTAAAGAACATTTTAGATTATAAAACATGCATTTTCTAAATCTAAAGATGTTTCTCTTTCAAGACTCTCCAAAACACCTAAGTCAGAAGAGATGATTATGAACAAAACCACAAACTGTATCACACGAAACAAGTTTGATTATATTCCCATAAATTGGCACGTAAAGTCATTTCAGTGTACAGAATAAAACTTCTAACTTTATTTTGCTGACCTGCATTATGTTGCTAAGTGGGAACAACATAATAAACACAAATTAGTTTTGTTTCCTTTCAAACCTTTAATTCTAAAGAATTCTATAGCAATATATATATCCATCTTATAGAAAGTAAATAATTCCTATTACAGTATAAAATAAAAAATAAACACAAATAATTAGAATCTTGTCTTGTTACGAAAAGAGTTTAACCCTGAATTTATCTGCGCCAATCAAATCCCAAACAAGATTTTTCACACAACCTAATCTCCTTAAGACAATTTGGTTAAAAATCCATCATTTAGAAAACATTTTCAAAAAGGGTTGATTTAAATTTTGACAAAAGAGCTTCAAAATTATATACTGTTGCATAAACAAAGACTGAATTTTCTGTAAAATCAACTTGTCTTCTTGTAATTCATTAAACCAGTCCCCAATATATAATACAAGATATAATACAAGGGACAACAATTTCTCATTTCAGCTCCGAGATTCAACAATTTGGACTACAAATTTGGCTTAAAAAGAATAGCAGTTGTTTTCTAATCCGGGGTTTCCTCCGAATATTCCCACCCCATTTTTTGTATTTGGACATTTAGGTTTGGGTGTGGGGTCACTGCAATTGCATATAAAAAAATTTGGAATCTGCCGCCACTGTGCGGTAGCAACATATGGTAATCGCTTACCAGCAGGCCTAGAAAATATAAACTTATGTTATTATCGACTTATACCTGCATGAAATCGATAGAAAAATAATTTATTTTATTAGAAATTGCAAGTATTATAATTGTTATGTCTTTAATCTGCTGACAGACTAGACGAAACTATGGCATTGATGAAACCTGACCCAGTACTCGCCATTTGCATTACTAGTCACATAACTTCACAAATCTCAAACGACGACATCATAAGTCCAATAGTCACATGATATCAACAACAAACTTCTTTTTAATGTAGTACAGAAATTCAATTATATTAAATGAAAGTCAGATACTTTTGTTAAAACCAGCAATCTGGCCAGTCCGATTTATCAAGCAGTGAGCACATGTCAACGTGGTAGTCATGTGATACAACAAAACTCCAGAAGTTGTTCTTAGGATATATAAATACGGAAAATTTTGTGTTCTTTTGTTTTTATATTTATATCACAACCAGTATAGGACTTTCATTTAACATTTAAAAATTTTTTTTCTCTACAACATTTGAAAATGTGGGTTGTTCGATTTGTGTACTCATGTGACTAGCAATGCAAATCTTGAGTACCAGGTCACATTTCATCAACGCCGTAGTTTTATCTTGTCTTTCAGCAGATTAAAGACATAAGGATTTTAATACTCACAATTTCTGAGAAAATAAGCAATTTTCATATCGATTTCATGCATGTATCACTCGATCTAACAACGTTTAAAGTTTGCTAGGCCATCTGGTAAGCAACTAAGCTTGCCACCACCATGTTGGCCTCTTGTGATGCTAGACTGGTTTTCATATCTTCAATGTAAGGAAAGATATGGATATTGAGCCGACTTTAAAAATAAAAGTCTACTAGATGAATCTAATCCACTACGTGTTTTGACTGACTCAGCACATGTTTATTGCAAGCACCCAAATGATCCATACTACACCCTCCAAATATTCTGGTTAGAACTCCACAAATTTAACTTACGATCAGTTTAGTTATGACTCAATTACATGACTGTTTCGGGCATCAAGTGGTGGCAGAAAATTCCTGGGTTTTTCCCTGACTTTCATCAATATTTGCAAAATTCAAGGACTTTTCAAAGTCGGGAAAAAAATTATCATTCCTCCCAACTTTTTCCCAATTTTCCGGTAGCATGGGAACCCTGTCTATCTTATCACCAAACCGTAGAGTGGTTCACAGAGTCAGTGCATGATGAGGCTTGAGCAAGGTAAAGCATAAGCATGCATCTCACTGCACAAGATCCAAGTTAGCAGAAGCTGTCAATGTATTTGCCATTGCATGGTGGGCTGCCCGGTTAATCAACTTGAATATTCTAGCCATAGACTTCCAAGCATGGTCATTGCACACCTTGTCTGCCAGCCGGAAAATTAAACGCAATGCCAAATTCTACAATGAAGACACGGCCACAAAGTTGCGAACGATCTTCAAAATGGCATGCATAACTCCTTATCTGTCTTATAATAAGCAGGTGAAGTCATATTGACTGTGGCATAGATTTTGTCTAATGCTGGGAGATCTGTAGAAAAGGCATCAGAATGAGTTCTATAATAGCGAGATATAAAGGATCCTGGAAATCTAATTCTCAGAAAAAAAGGCTTTCAAATCACTGATCTTGGCAGAAAGATTCTCAGGAATTACCTTTATATATCCTGACTGCAGTAGAAGATGAAAGGAAGGGTTAAATACAGATATGGCTAGCTCATTGTAAATATCAACTGACACTTTATGCTGGTGTAGAAGAGGGTGTGGTGAACATTCTGAGTTTGACAACACCCGATATATATTTCTTCTATTGCTGATTTAAAACTATACACAGTCCTCTCCATGGTGGGATCTGAGTGTGAGCTATTATCAGGTTTATCCCCACACTCAGTGTGTGGTTCATCCTGGTTTTAATCAAGATCTACATCCATATAATGTATACCTGGAGGTATAGATACGGCATGGCCATCTTCTTTAAGGCTGTCAAGGTTCCAGAGGGTAAACCATGAGTAAATGGCTAGTGGTATCTGTAGGATATAGCTGTCAGATCATTACAGATGGCATGCCAAAAATTAAACATGTATCCATTGGTACTGGAGTCTGTCTTACGACCAGTAGTGTAGATGGCAACATTACTGGTGAAGTGGTAATTACAGATGAATGGATGGATCTATCAATAAGATCCTGGCAAATCCAACATTCCATGACTTTGCTTGATTAGGTGTGGTTTGGTATACCATGGAAGCCATATGGTCACTGAATGGTATGGATTGCAGGCCAGATGACTGGAAGATATGGTTGGTAACCTGTATGGCATCAAACAAAGGTGTGGCCAGATGGTATGGCTTATACAATTCATTGATAAACCCCATGTGCCCAGACTTACTGGCTCTAAAGGCCATGCTTGGACATTCAGCAGGACTTGCACCCACTGGGCTGCCTAGAAATGGGTGGAAATTTTCCCCCCGTAGTGTTGAAACTCATGGCTAGAACAGAAGAAGACGGAAGGATGGAAAAAAGTTGGTTAGAACATCAGTACTCTCAGGCTTTGATTTTCCCTGTTACTCCTTGTTCTTTGAACCTGTCCTTGCTGCATATAGCTGATGATACACACTTGGTACAGGTGATGCATGGATCATGTGAATCCTCACTGGCCTTGAATTCTTTTTTTTTGCTGCACTTTGTACACTTCCTCATCACAGTTATGTTCTGAAGGAATAATGAAAGAAAATAATAGTTAACAACGTTAACAATGTAAGAGACACCTTCTATGCTAGGGGAGTTAAATAAATAGCATGTGTGAACAGGAACTATGAATATGTAATTCTATTACAATGTAGTCCTGAAAACCATGTGGTCAGAAATGCAGGGATTAAGTCAATGTAATGATAGAGATTTCACATAAATATGGTTGAAATTTAAAAAATAAAGTATACCACTTGTGGAATAAGATGTAGTAAGTCTGAAAGTAATGTAGTTTTCAATAGATGAATGAACAGAACACAATATCCAACTGGTTTTTGGAAGGTGAAGTGAACTACATATATCCAATTCACAGCAAAAGCTTTAAACTAGTGCCACATGTAGGCAGCAAGGGGAGGTAATGTGCAAGAGGTATTGCCCTTTGTCTATATTTTACAGACAGAAAGATTAATTTTCATCGTTTTGAGGGCTTGAATCGATAAACAGTAGGGCTTATATTCCTAACAATAAGGTGATTGGTGAAAATATCTGAAGGAGAAATTCAATTGCACCTCTGAAAAACCATAAGTCACTGAAGAAAAGAAAATTATTTACACTAGGATACATATTCTTTTCCAGAGTTCTGTAGTCAGCTACCTCTGATGTTATTTGAAATTTTATTTCATGTAAAAGATAAATATACTTCAGCATGTAAGGAATATAACCTAACATTTGTGCTCATTGTACAGAATGTTTATGTGACTTGCCAAATAAGTGAAGCTTTTTCTCTTGCTACTCTCTCAATAACACAAACTATTACATTCATTTCTGTGTGTGTGTGCGATTTGGATTTTTAATGTAGCTTTAACAATTTTCCAGTCATATCACTACGATGTCTGCAGTGTTGCAGTTTATAGTGATGTCTAGCACTGGGCTATCATGTCACAGACATGTAGCATTATATCCCACCCAGTCACATTATCCTAACACCAGGCTGACCAGTCCTAACACTAACCACTTAATGCTGAGTGCCAAGTGAGGCAGCTGTATGTACCATTTTTATAAGTCTTTGGTATGAATCGACTGGGGTCAGAACCTGCGACCTCTCGCATCTGAGATGGACACTCTAACCTCTACGCCACAGGAACGGCACATTCATTTGTATTTGTAAATACCATATATACTTGCTTGTAAGTTAGGTCAAACTGCAAACAACACAGATCCTGATCTGCCACCACATAATGCACTGCAGATCAGGGTGTATGTTGAATGTTCTACTGAATACTCCTAACAAACTGCATAGATCCAGATCATCTGGTGCATTATACAATGGCAGATCTGGGTCTATGCAGTTTGCAGCTGGATCTCACTTTTTACAGGAGTATATATGGTACTACTGGAAACAAATTAGGTCATCATAAGTTTTATATGAAGGCAGAGTCATCTATATACCCCCCTTTGCAAAATATCTATTAGGAGACAGAATGATTTGTTGAAGATTTCATATATAGAAAGTTCATATTTTCATACAGAGAAGTGATAGAGTGTTTTTTTTTTTTTACAAAAAAATTTAATGTAGTTGTAACAGTTTTAGTTACATCGCTATGATGTCTGCAGTATGTCAGTCTATAGTGATGTCTAGCACTGGGGTATCATGCCATCAACATGTAGCATCATGTTCCACCCAGTCACATTATCCTGACACCAGGCCGACCAGTCCTAACACTAACCTCTTAATGCTAAGCACCAAGTGAGGCAGCTGGTTGTACCATTTTTATGAGTCTTTTGGATGACTTGGCCAGGCTTCTAATCCACGACCTCCTGCATCCGAGGCAGACATTCTAACCACTTATGCCACTCAAGTGGTCAGAAGTGATGGACATCATATATCTGTATACATACTTATTTAATTTGGGTCAAATTCATGATGGTAATTTAGATTCTCGTGACATGGATGGGTCACAACAAAATTATGACTGAGCATGCATATTTTTGTCTAATGTTTTCAATGAATAATTCCAAAAAGCAGAGGACACATCTTAAACATAAATCTGATATCTATATAAAGCTTCATAGGAATATTTGTAAGAGTGTTAGAATTTTATTCCTGAAATAAAACCAAGTAAGATGGATGACTGGATGGACAGACAGATGGGAAAAACCTTAAAAGATATTGAAGTTAATGATTTCTCAATTAGTTTAGTAAAAGACACATTTGGTTTACTAAATGTCATAATATGGATGTACTGGTGAATGGAATCCATTTTTATAGCCCCTGCTAATTTCACTGGGTTGGGGGATAGCACAGGATCAGTCCGATGAGGTATCTTGCCTCCGAACTTTACGATTCTGCTGAAGGAGGTAGGATATGAACACCTATGATATCATGGTATGTATTTTATACATATTTTGATAATTCCTAATTTCCTGGGAAAATTTAGATTTTTAAACACAATTCCTAGCTCAATGTCTTTTCTATGTTGTTGAAAAATTCATTTTTAGAGCCTCCAGAAATATGCATTTTTATAACAATTTTCTCACTCAATAGCACACATTATAAAGCCACTGTGTCATATTTTTGCATCTGTTTGAAGTTTCAGAACAAACTCAACAAGATTACACTGAATCGCACATTATATGTACCTAACAGTATTCTATAACATTTTTGTGCAGAAACAATTTTTCTTCTTTCAGTCATGGTGATTTTCACATTTAACATATTTTACCACCAAACTGACAGGCTTCTACCTTGTTGCAAGTGCAAGTCATCCACAAAGTTTGGCTCAAGTCTGTGATGTGTGGAAACCATTTTAATTACAGTGACCTTGACCTTAGAACACAAAATCAAATGGGTTCTCCGTTTACCCAAGTGCAAGCCATACACAAAGTTTGGTAGGTGCAGATGTGGAGAACTCAATTTACCGATGCAGACACTGTTTTTCTTCTTTCATCTTTGCCTTACAGCGACCTTGATCTCAGATAGGGTCATTCACTACCAAGGTGCATGTAATTTGATAACTGTGGATCACAGAAAAGTTGAGTTTTTATGCAGACAAATTTGTATTCTTTCAGTGTCAGTAACAATGACCTTTAACCTTTTGACCCCTAAACCTTTGTTTCCCTATGGTTGCAAGATTGGGAGCCAAAAATAACCCTCTGTGCCAGAACTGGGTGTCAGATTAAGTAAAAAAGAAACTTTGGTGTCAAAACTGGGGGTCATTTTAAAAATTAAGGGGTCTCTGAAGCACAAGTTAGGGTAAAGGGAAACAGTGCCCTAAACAGACAGGGCTTTTCCTTACCCCAAGTGGAAGTCATCAACAAAGTTTGGTCACTGAAGATGGTGCAGACATCTAGACCAAGTGACTGACAAAATGATGGATGAAAATGTTTGGTCACAATGTTATTAATGTTTACTGAGTGATGATAAAATATATTTGTACCATATCAAAGGGAGTGACATATTTCTCTATCTCTCTTTGCTCACACATCAGCTCTCATTTTCTCTTGATGATTGCCTAAGAGAATGAGCTACAGGGTATACTTGGAAAGCTCTTCATATTTCACTGTCTGACATCGTAAAACTAGAAGATCTTCATGTTCTCCAAGTCCCTTCATGCAAGAATTTAAAAAAGAAAAACAATAAACCTTTTTATTCCTCATTACAATTTGTGATCATACACTGTAAAACCACATCAGTTTTATTCGAATTGACCATGCAAACAGTACATTTCTACATCAATGGCTCAGCTTGCTTAAGAATGGTGTCACACATAACAGCAAACCAAGCCTTGGTCAAGGGAGGTACTATAGTCAGCAAATTTTTTTAACACTCTAACTTTTCAGTAATTTAAAAGCATACATTTTGATAATAAGGTTTTGGTTGGAGTAAAGTTTCCAGAAAAATGTATTTTCAGTCTAAACATAGTGTTTCACAGAAAAGCATGAAAATGATACCTATTTAAGATTTTCTCCACTCCACAACTGTCCTTCAAAGTTTGGGAGTTTCCAGCTTATGTTAAGACATACAGTACTATTTTATGAAAACTGCAGGTAAAAAACACAGCCACTAATGCAAAAGATATGCTACTTTCAAAGACTTCAACACTGCACCCTAATACTGTTGACAATGATGATGCCGTTACTGCAGTTGTTACAGCTGCAGCTGTCTAAGTAATACACCTCTCACCATGCACACTGAGGCAAATGAATCTGCCACAGTACAAAGTTTTCAAGTAAAAGAAAACTTCCAAATATTTTTATCTTTAACAACAAGGATACGCAAGAATAAATCTTTTCAGAGTTTTGAAGTCTGCAATATCTGATGGTAGATAGATCTTCACACCTGAGAAAATGTTCATTAAGCTCTGAAAAAGAGAAGAATACATAAGAAACTAAATAATTAACATGAAGATGAGAAATTTAGTATAAAATTTATTCCATTTCAAATAACGCATTTTTAATACTGTAAAATAATTCATAAGCAAATTATAATTGCACGATTAATCCTACAGCTACATTTGTCATAATGCACATTGTGGGAATTAAATACACACTGATTGTGCTGATTATATGGCATTAAAACAGACACCCTTTACCATTTCTTCTACTGTGATGTTATTGTAGCTCTTATTATTTCTATTTATGGTTGGTACAGTATATGGATTTGCTAGCGCTGAGCTGCTTTGCAAAATTATTCTGTAAATAATAAATTATAAAAGTGTGAAAACATTTTGCTTGCAACCTATTAAAAGACTTGCTAACTAAACAACAGAAAGTGTAATTCATGTCAGCATAACTATACTGTGACCAAGATAAGTAACTATAAAATCATTTCCTCTCTCACTAATTAAGTTTCTTGACCTTAAGCATTCCAAATCATGACAGATATTACTGAAGCAAACCTTTATTATTCTATATGTTGGTAGTACACAAGGGTGGGTAACATTTTTGTTTATATCTATGCACAATGTGAATCTAGAAATGAACAGCACTTGAAGGAAGAAAAAATTATTTTGTGCAAACTTGCTTATATAGACACTACCAATATCTTTTTTTATCAAGCAAGTAGTATGATTACATCCCAATCCTTTCAAAATTCAAAAAAGACCTTGTACAAACACAAACAAAAAATTACTTCCATAGGTTTGTGGATGTTGATTTTTGTAACCACAATTTTATGCAAAACTGACATCACACTTCAACAGTACAAAAATGCAAACTTTACAGAAAGTCACAAGGTACAACTGATTCTGCTTAACACATGAGAAGGACATGCACCAGAGTATACTGAAAAGTCTATAGGCATTTAAAAAAATTTACTGTATATACTAGCTTACAAGTTGAGTCAAACCGCAAACAGTGATCCTGATCTGCCATAGCATTGCGTACCTTCAGCTCAAGGTCTACGTTGTTTGTTCTACTGGTTACTACTAACAAACTGCACAGACCCAGATCTACCTGCGCATTATGGTACGGAAGATCTAGGTCTGCGCAGTTTGCACTTGGACTTGTCTTTTAAGTGAGTATATATGGAATATTCATGGTAATTAAGATTCTTGCCACTGATATCTGCTAATTTATGACCATTAAAAAATGAAATTCGAAACATTTAATCATTTTCATTCCTGTTATTCTCAATGTTCTTATACCAGTACATGTCAATGTATCTGTTTTATGCAGCTGGTATCAGTAAAGGGAAGAGATAAATGACATATTTTAAGTAAAAAGGAGGCAAATGTAAAAAAAACTAATGACAAAGAAATAGAATATAAGAAAAGATCAAGGGTGATTAGCCTTGATCAATATTAGTCACATAAAAATACCTCATGATTTTGTTCTTGATAGATTGTTGCATAATAATTCTTATATTGTGGTGTTGCATGAACTGTACAACATGCAACCTGGTAAATTTCAAGAAGGGTTAAATAAAGAGAGGTGTGTGTGATTTGGATTTTTAATGTAGCTTTAACAATTTTTCAGTCATATCAATATGATGTCTGCAGTGTAGCAGTTTATAGTAATGTCTAGCACTAGGGCATCATGCCAGAGACATGTAGCATCCTGTCCCACCCAGTCACATTATCCTATGTTATGTGTAGGCTCGTACAAATGTAGCAAAAGAAAAGAGTGAAGTCAACAAGCTTTGTAAATTTTAACAAAATAATTTATTTCCCTAGAAAAGAAGACAAAAAATATGAAATAGCACTTACAGTTTGTGAATATAATCCAAAAATTAATCCTAAAGTTGAAAAATATAAGTCCTATCACTAAACAGTTTTAATTGAATCCAGGTTCGAATCTCGATGAAATTCCAATATGGAGGCAATGACGTCAAATGAAGTCGTTGTACTTACGGCAACAGATCCTCGTTGAATCACAGTTTATGTTTCCGTTTAGAATTCCAGAATAAATTTCCACTGAATTTCTTTGTCCCAGAACTTTTATGAAAAAGTACACTTATTTAGTTTTCTAGAGAATAAATTATTAAATCCCAAAAAACAGATGAACTTCAAAACACACTGGCTTCAACAATAAAGCACCTTGAGCTCTGGGGTGTAAAAATTATGACTCAATAGATCTAGTAGAAAATGGCTGTTTAAAGCCTCGATTTTACATCACATGGTGTCTCACATGACGGGCTATGTGATTTACTAATTTGAACAGCGCAATAAAGCAAATGACATTTATCACGTAAGCAAGAATAGCCCTATCTAAGAATCAAATTCTCACATTGGAAATGAATTTAAAAATGAAACTGTTTACAACAGACTAACACGTAGGCTGAAGATGACCTTGGTAATAGCCAATGGTTTTAACTCGATGTTTACAAAAACTATGAACCAAGGTGAGCCAAAAATAGTGCTCAAGTCATACCTTTGCGTCAAAACAAAAGACTGAATTTACGGGGAAAAATATCAAATCCAGTAAAAATAATCATTACAATAAAATATAATGAAACAAAAACAAAATAAAAATAATTTAAAACTAACACACAAGCAATTTAATTACATATTCGTAACACCTAACACCAGGCCAACCAGTCCAAACACTAACCTCTTCATGCTGAATGACTAGTGATGCAGCTGTTAGTACCATTATTATAAGTCTTTGGTATGACTCTTCTGGGGTTCAAACCTGCGACCTCCCGCATCCAAGGTGGACGCTCTAACCATTAGGCCACCAGAGCGGTCAAATAAAGAGGTAATATTTTCCATCCACCAGGAATTTACCACTAAATAAAATGTGAAAACATTTTCTTATTTTATAAAATATATTTTGAAGCATTTCAGTTTTCTTATAGTCACCTGTGAACATATTTAAATGTTTAATAAAGTAGCACATGACTTCCATGCCATATTTTTAATCTTTTGAAATTTATTCTTTTAGTCATCTTTATCACTCTGAAAATAATTTCAGAACCTTTGTTATCTTCATGGTCTGTAAGGCTATTTTTATTTCAAGGACCCTTAAGGAGTTTTCAAGGACTTCTTAAAGTTTTCAGGGATAATTTTTTTCTTACAGAAAGTAACTTTTCTCCATAGGCTACTTTGTATATCAATACATAAATAGGTACAATGGAATAAGAAACAACATGTAACATGCTACTGTTACGTATTGGCTCGTTCAAAGTAACACAAAGAAAGAGTGAAGACAACAAGCTTTGTAAATTTTAACAAAAATAATTTATTTCCCTAGAAAACACGGTGAAAAGGTAAATAGATGGAACAAGACTTACAATTTACGAAGAAGATTCCAAAAATTGTCCTAAAATTGTGAAAACACATAAGTCCTGTGAAAAAACAGTTCTAAATTGATACAGTCTGAATCTCAGTTCCGTTCCAAGATGGCGGATGATGACGTCAGACGAAGGCTAACACAAAATGTCCAGAATTTTCACTGTAAAGCACAGTTTGTATTGTTCTGTTCCGATTTAGAAATAATTTCATCAAATGACTTTGTCCAAAGCCAGTAGTGTTGTTCTCCAGGGAAAATAATTATTTAGAAAGTAGATGAAACACAGCTACCACCACTAACAACACACATGTTGTTCCTCGTACGAATGCGCAACTCTTTCCAGCACAGAAATACCTTTCTTAAGGTATTATAAACTCTGTAAGATGTTATGATGTGACTCTGAACCACGACTGACTACGATTACGACTCTGACTAAATTTTCTTACAGGTAACTGAGCATTTAAACAAGCTAATGCGTCATTACATGTACACGCGCATGAAGGACACGTGTGATTTTGAAATCACTACAATGCGTAAACAAGTATTATTTTGAAATAATGTGGTCACAGCCAATCATTTACATAGCTCTTTCTCACTGTTTACTTGATACGAAAAACCGTCATGCAAAAATCGTGCTTACACAAGTCACATTTACGTTTTAAATAAATATGATGTTTCTAACAAACTATTAGACCTTGCTAACATAATCATCACCATAATAATAATAACAACATTTAGTGGTATAAAAATAAAATAAAAATGAAACAAAGAATTAGAAGAATTTAAATTTTAACACATATGTAATTTAACTACAGGGTCGTAACACTTTCCCCCATAAAGAAAAAAGAAAGATTTATGTAATAAAGCTTTCTTTTTTACCAGATGTAAATTATACATGAGGTAAAAAAAAAAAAAATTACTTAAGAAGAACACTTATGAATTTACACAAAGGTGTATATGAAAAAGACATTTCTATACACGGGAAAGTGCATCTGCAATTAAATTATCTTTTCCTTTAATGTGCCTGATGTCAAGATTGTACTCTTGCAAAAATAAACTCCATCTCAATAGTCTTTGATTTTTATTTTCATTCTGCTGATGAAAGTAAGGGGGTTGTGATCACTAAACACAACAACCCGGAGAAGGAGCTGAACTGATATAAACTTCAAAATGCTGTAATGCTAGCATTAAAGCCAAGCATTCCTTCTCGATTGTTGAGTAGTTTCTTTGGTGTTTATTTAATTTCTTAGAGAAATAACACACTGGGTGTTCTACACCATTTTTGTCATCTTGAAGCAAAACTGCTCCAACCCCTACAGATAGTTTAAATGGTTGACTGAAATCTGGAGCTGTTAAAACTGGTGCACTTTTAAGTATGGCCTTTAACCTATCGAAAGCCTCTTGACATTTTCCAGTCCAAAGAAACTTGTTTTTCTTTCTCAACAAGTTTGTCAGAGGTTCGACAATATCAGAAAAATTAGAACAAAATTTGCGATAGTACCCAGCCATACCCAAAAATCGCATCAGCTGTTTTTTACTGACAGGCACAGGAAATTCAGAAATAGCCTTGACCTTAGCATCTATAGGTTTAATTTGACCATGTCCCACAATATGTCCTAGAAAAGTAACACACGCACGGCAGAACTCACTTTTAGATAAATTAATAGTCAAATTTGCATCCATGAGTCTGTCGAAGAACTTTCGATTCATGGCTAGATGTTCTTTCCAGGTGTTGTTGTAGATGATGACATCATCAATATAGGCATCACAATTGTCTAGACCAGAAGTAATCATATTCATAAGGCGTTGAAAAGTACTTGGAGAACCCTTCATCCCAAATGGCATTACTTTATACTGGTAGAGTCCATCTGGAGTCACAAACGCTGAAATTTCTTTTTCTCTTTCCGTTAGTGGAATTTGCCAAAAACCCTTCAGAAGGTCGAATTTAGTGACGTATTTGACATTTCCAATTTTGTCGATACAGTCATCGATTCTTGGCAGTGGAAATGAGTCTGTTTTAGTCACACTGTTCACCTTTCTATAATCCGTACACATTCGGAAAGTTTTACCCGGTTTCGGAACAAGAATGCATGGTGAACTCCAATCACTCTTACTGGGCTCTATAAAATCATTTTCCAGTAAATACTGAATCTCTTTTTTCATGTATTCCTGTTTAAAAGGATTCATTCTGTATGGGTTTTGTTTCATGGGTTTCGAATCTACTATTTCAACGTCGTGAAAAATTTTGTTTGTCCTTGTAGGTATGTCTGGAAACAAGTGTTCATATTCAGACAATAATTGTTTAAGTTCACTTTTTTCTTGATTTTGTAAATGAGAAAGTTTCTGGTCTAGATTTTCCATAACTTCTGAATTCCGAAGACTTGTTGTTCCAAGATTAGTAGAATCCAACTGAATTCCTTCATTCAAATCCTCAGCTGGTGGGACAGGTACTACTAAATTAATTGCATGATTTACCTGGCTATTTCTTTCAACATACTCCTTTAACATACTGATGTGGCACAGTTGTTTTGGTTTTTGCCTATCAGGAGTATTTATAATGTAATTTAAATCACTTATTTTCTTTTCAACCGTGTATGGACCATAATATTTTGCCTGAAGAGGATTTTGTGGAATGGGCAAGAGAGCCAGGACTCTATCACCAGATTGAAAACTTCTATCCCTTGCGTTTTTATCACATCTTAACATCTTTGATTGAGTAGAGTGCAAATTTGCTCTTGCGACCTCACAAGCCTTCGACAATTTATGCTTGAAATCAGAGACATAATCAAGAAGATTAAGTTCTGTTTCTTCATTTGAAAGCAGTTTCTCTTTCAATAACTTTAAAGGTCCACGCACAGTATATCCAAATACCAGTTCAAAAGGACTGAACCCTAGAGATTCTTGAACGGACTCTCTAACTGCAAACAAAAGTAAATGGAAATACCTTTCTTAAGGTATTATAAACTCTGTAAGATGTTATGATGTGACTCTGAACCACGACTGACTACGATTACGACTCTGACTAAACTTTTCTTACAGGTAACTGAGCATTTAAACACGCTAATGCGTCATTACATGTACACACGCATGAAGGACACGTGTGATTTCGAAATCACTACAATGCGTAAACAAGTATTATTTTGAAATAACGTGGTCACAGCCAATCATTTACATAGCTCTTTCTCACTGTTTACTTGATACGAAAAACCGTCATGCAAAAATCGTGCTTACACGAGTCACATTTACGTTTTAAATAAATATGATGTTTCTAACAAACTATTAGACCTTGCTAACATAATCATCACCATAATAATAATAACATTTAGTGGTATAAAAATAAAATAAAAATGAAACAAAGAATTAGAAGAATTTAAATTTTAACACATATGTAATTTAACTACAGGGTCGTAACACTACTTCATCGGGTAACTACTGGTGTCATTTCTTTTGATCCATCAAATTTTATCCCATTATTAATTATCATTTTTTGGGAAAATAACTGATTTAAAAAGTGATTTATTTTATTTGGTATAAACGTTTTACATTCTCTCAGACATATTCAAGTTTTTGGGGGCCAAATTCGTGGCATTTTCATGGCAAACTATCAAATTCAAGAATTTTTCAAAGGCTGTACAAACCATGATTTTCAGTCCAACTACTGCTGAGGGAGAAGAAAATATATATTTCAAATTAATTATCACTGTACATAAAATCACCATACAGAACCAATGTAGAATGCCCACTGCATCAGTTAACTCATCACAGTATTTACCGATTTGGATGTTACCCAAACAGTATGATTAATAACAGTAATAACAACAAAATAATCTTTGCAGCATTACAACAACAATAATAAAAGCTGGAAAAAAAACACCCATCTCATTTTGAAAGCTCATGTGGTGAACTACTTCTATTAACTCTTGGTTTCTGTTACTTAACACCACTTACTAACAGAAGACCTGTCATCCCAACACTAACACTAGCCTTACTGAATGCATCCTTAACTGCAGACCCAGCATGGATAAATACAATACCTTATCTGTCTGAGATTTGGAATTCGGTGAACTGCACTGAGACTTTGGCGGGTGACTGTAGCTTTCAAGGTGAGTTGGATTTGTCTGATAACAGTCAGCGCCATATTTACAGGCTTGCTTGGCCTTGCAAAAAAATTTAATATCGGCAACTTTTGTTTAATAAATACATGCATAGTAATAAAACCTAATCTTGTGAAAACATTTAAAATGACAACCATCTTTAAGTGCCCTCTGCAGTTTTCCTCTATGAACTGTGTGGAATAACCATCTACCTAATACACCTGGCTATGACCATTTTATGGACCCATGGTCTATGATGTAATTTTTTAAAATTCAGCAGTTATTTAGCAGTGTTACATGTAATCTAATGTCTTTTGTATAAAATATCAGCTACATTTTAATCTCTCTGCCTGTCTATATATCATGCATGCTGTCTTTCAGTCTGTGCATTTGATGTTAGCTGAGTATGAAGACCATCTTTCTATAAAGAAAACACTTGGTTACCACTAAAGTGGTCATTATATACACATCTGACTCAAGAATCATTTCAATGGAATTTCAACACTTTTATAAAAAAGTTACTAAATAATGTCAGCATCTAAAGCATAAGGGTATTAAATTTAAAGAGTGAACAAAGAAACCTTTTATTCTGGTCATAATTTGTTTCCTGCCAAAATACCCTTCTATTCACATTTAAATGCAATTTAATCTTATTGGAATAAAACTTGTAATAGTGATGGTTTTAAACTATCTGACTCTATTTAACTGTGCCAATTATAAATTGCTTACATTTAAATACATAAGACCTATGATTTTGCTCATTTCAGAAAGGAAAAAAATCCTGTTACACTTCAAGGGTACAAATATATCATCATTAATTCAAGTATGTTATATGTAAAATACCTTCTTCCCTGGTGATATATCATCGTCATCAAGTGCAGATCCTGATCTCTTGACTCCCATTTTTACAGGTGTACTATTTGCAGATGTATTTTTCCCATCACCATTTGCTTTAGAAGGTGTCCTGTCTTCAACAGCTTCCTCCTCCTCAGTTACAGACACATCTTCCTCATCCTCTTCCTTGTCGGCCAACATATCTTTCACTGGGGTGTCTCGAGCACCTGCAGAATTATTGTAATCTTCGTCGCTGTCACTACCTGATGACTTTTTGCTGCCTTTTCGTTTTGGAGACTTTCCTTTCCCTTTCAATGTGAAATCAGCAGTTTCCTTGGATTTCTTAAACAGTTCCTGTAAGCGCAAAATAAGGATGGATTTTGCTTCAACAAGCCATTCAATAGTGGATAATGCATTTTTCCATAGTGATTATGTTCAATAACACACGCCTGTATAAGATCATGCAAAAGATCCTTGATCTTAGATATAAGTATATTACCATGACCATTACCATGACCGCTACAGTGGCCCAAGTGGGTAGAGCGTCCACCTCGGCTGCAGTAGGCCATGCGTTGGAACCCCAGCCAAGTCATACCAAGGACTTATACAAATGGTATTAACAGCTGCCTTGTTCAGCATTAAGCTGTTAGTGTTAGTGTTTAGACTGGTTGGTCTGTCATCAGGATAATGTGACTGGGTGGGACATGATGCTACATGTCTGTGGCATGATGCTCCAATGCTAGACACCACTATAAACTGCCTCGTTGCAGACATCGTAGCAATATGACTGAAAAATTGTTAAAAGGTACTTTAAAAATCCAAATCACACACAAAGTAAATCACCTTAAACATGATCCCTATGCAAATGAGCCATACCAGCATGAAAGTGATAGGAAAATGATTTTATTTTCTCAGAAATTGCAAGTATAATATTCATTATGTCTTTAAGACAAGAGACAAGACAAAACTATAGCACAGATGAACTGTTATCTAGTTCTAGCAAATTAGCATTGCTAGTCACATGACAACCCAAATTTTACAAGCTATAGGTGATGCTCAATTGCACATTTTCATTTTATCACTATTAATAATGAAGAAATAATGTTCAGTTTGCACTGCTGTGCTATTTTTATGCCAAATGCTGGCACCATGTGCTATGACTTGCACACAGCTCTCGTACATGCATTTAAATTACTTTTGATTTATGCCATACCCTCAGGAATGCATCTATGGTGAAAATCAAGCATGACCTGTACATGCTCATGACATCAGACATCCAATAATCATGTGATACCAACAAAAATCCCTTTCCTATGTTGCTGCACAAAAAATTTGAAAATATTAAATAAAAACTTCACATAATAAAACATACTGACACACAACTGTCAACATATTGATTCCATTTCATGCAGGTTTGGCTTGATGCTGGGTCATTCAAGCTTGCTAGGCCCAGTAGTATACATCTACCCTCACTTGACAACATGCGGTGTCAGCAAATTCTAAGTTGTTGATAAGCAATGGGCACTGAACCCACATACAAACATAAATATCATAATATATAAAATATTGTGGCGAGGAAACTCATACTACTGAAAATGAAGCAGAACTAGTAAATTTTTCAATCTGCTACAAAGAAAATTTATGTTATGTTCTAGGCTTGAAATCGGAAGACAAATTGATGCCATGTTTACTTACTTTCACTAATGATGGAAAAGTGTTAATGGTGACTGAAACCTTACACTCAATCACTTGGTTGTTAGCTTTTTTTAAAAATAAATAATATCCATTATTAAGTTAAAAATTAACACGATTCATGATGAACAATCAACCTTGACTGTCTTAGATGTTCATGATTATGAATATTTTTTCACAAAAGCCCATGACATAATATTAATCAAGTTCAACCAATCTAACTGCAATCCAGGCATCTGCATTGAGGCTGCAAGAGTTAGTTGATTTGACAGCACCATTTGAACACCGAAGCTGCCTTACCAACTTGGAATGTAGGCAGACAGTGTGACTCTTGAAGGAATTTATTACTTTCAACTCCCACTTGCTAAAGAAATTACAAAAAAAAACCCAACCAGATATACTGAAATACTTAAGTCTGAGTCATCCTTTTTTCAAGGGCTACTTGGTAAGCAAATTCATATTTACTGAGTTTGTGACATGGTTGTTTCCAAATCTTTCTTGCGCACATGGGTAAAATACAGATTACTGATTAATGTCACAATGCAGTTTATCAGAAATGGATTGGACTGGCCTGAATCTAGATAAATGGTAGCTGCTCAATTTGTCGTTTTTTTTTCCACCTTTACTGATGGCTATCAATTTGTTCCCCTTTTTCAGACTTACTTTATTTACAGTTTGAAAATATTTCATATTTCTAAAAGGAGCTTGCCATCGGCTCTTAAAAATGCAGTTATCAGCCTTATTATTCAGGATATCAAAATGTAATCTATATCACTGTATCCTGAAGTAAACAAAAATGGTGTCATTTTATCTTTATGTTTATTTACCCTTGATGTTTTGCCAATATGGTCCATGTGT
This sequence comes from Megalonaias nervosa, assembly GCA_016617855.1. Classification (NCBI taxonomy): domain Eukaryota; kingdom Metazoa; phylum Mollusca; class Bivalvia; order Unionida; family Unionidae; genus Megalonaias; species Megalonaias nervosa. The sequence continues at coordinate 120,392 of JAECUM010003703.1, read as the reverse complement.
TGAAATTTCAATTACTCATTCCTACTGTTAATATTCACCTCTTGTAAGATCTTGCTAACAAGAACCCATTAAAACCATTATTTAACTTCCTATTATGTGTGTTTTAATGCACCATCAGAAAACAGTTTTGCTGCAGCATGGTGGCACAGCTGGAAGAGCATCCCACTCACAACCCAAGGGTAACAGGTACAACCCTTGTAGCCTGGGTAAGCTTCCTTGGGTGCGTCTGCAGGTAAAGGCACTCAGCATCCATTACTTCAAAACAATATGGCCAAAAATTGTGTTCAAAGTACCATTCAAGACCAACAAACAAACATGTTTCAGCATCCCTTTGTATAATGCATGATACTTTTACGTCTACCTAAAAACAGTATTATAATGGGACAGCAGTGTGAATAGTTAAAAGCCTGTTTATGACAGAAATCAGGCTCAACATCCATACTGAATATCCTATCCATTGCGCAAGATTAAGTGCAGGATCTAATCTTTTATCTGAAATTTGGTGTGGAATTGCCTTTCCATTTGAAGAAAATTCTAAATATACAAAGAAATTCAGGTCAACATAAAGGTAGAGATCGAAAATATGATCCACAATTTGCATGCATTTGGTTTAATTTTCAGCGTGATTTTTGACAATGTAGTATGAATTCCAGAATCACACATCCTAAAATGACCCATGAGCAAATATTTATTATATAGTTCAACCTGCCTTATCAGATAACTTTATAAAGCAGATATTTGTTCATAACCAATACAATGAAAATATTACTATAGTAATAATTTTATAAAACAGATGTCTAACATTTCATCAGACTGTTTTTGGCCAACAAAGTTGATTATAAAAGACATTGTGATCTGATGTGTGTGGATCTGCCTTCCTTGCAGCCTGCCATAGGCACTTTTAAATGTACAAAGCTTGTGACAGTTTACTATTCAGTGGACATGAACCAGTTTCCACAAGGTCTTTTTATACCATAAGTTCACAAAGTATAATTTAAAAAAACCCCCAAAACTTAACAGTATCTGTGAATCAAATCCCAAATAATCATAAAGGTTTTATCACGGGTCCAAATGAATAAAGCTCCAACTGAATTCCAGTGTATTCCAAAGTTCCATTATTGAATGTGTTGTCTCAAACGTGGTAATGTGCCAATGGCCTAAAATGTGATGATATGCTAACAGTCTTTTGATGTATCACAATAACATAATCCCAAAGTGTTCTTGTCTGAATTCATTATAATTCCAAATTAATGTTTCTGTCCAAGAATATTAATGAGGAGTAATTTGTATTTTCAGTGAATAATAAACAATTCCACCAAAATGAAAATCTGAACACAACAATAAGACTGATTCCACCTCAAGATGTTAAGGCAAGACTGAGTAATGTCTCAAGTAAACAACATTACATAAAACGATAAGACACAAAAACAGAACCAAGATGAGGGTCAAAATTTCATTTCTAGAACATTGTGAGTTGTCAGCAAGGTCTATTGTTAAAATTATAATAAAGAACATGGCACACATCAGGTAGACAGGTTTTCCATGGGAGAATACCAATGTCCTAAACTCAGATTAAGATAAATATGTTTACCTCAATTGATAATGATCCAAATATTTAATCTAATACTCACAAAGAAATATTAGCTATGTTGTCTAAAAAATCAATGTCCCTAGTCAGGTACACATTGAACCTGAATCTGGACAAAAAAGTCAATCACAAAATACAATTATACGTAACATATAATCAAAAATGCCAACAAATAATAAAAATTAAATATACATTACAATGTATAGGGTTTAACTGCATGTAAAAAAAATACTGAAAATAAAGGGTGATTCAAAATAATTTTGGAAAAAAAATCTTCTAAATAAAAAATAATGTGTACTATTACCATATAAAAGGTAAAGATGTTAAATTTTTGAAAGGTATATAAAAATAAACTAAAGGTAAAAATATAATTTCTTAAAATATGGTGTCAAAACCTGTTATATAAACCACATTCCCTCAATCAGTCCACAATTTTCTCACCTGTACATCTGTACATCATCATAAAGTTTCCAAACTACATCAATAAATAATGTTTCACAAAAGTGTAAGTTGATACATTGACAGGAACGTATCCCAATGGAGACTGACATCATATGAAATCTGATCAAGGTTCACCATTCAAAAGGTGTACAATGGTCAGGTATGGGTGTTCAATAAATGACTGGCACATTACCACCTCATCTCTGCAGGTGAGCGATGTCACTCTTTACTGAAGGATTTGATTTTCCAAAGTTTGCCAAGTATACAGAGCATGCCAAAATATTTGTAGTCACTATATGAAATCTTCTATTCAGGAACTGATAACCGCAGGGTAAATTTGGCTCATTTATCTACCCTTTCATTACATTTAATAAAAATCTGACTTGGCAGCTACTAACCAAAATTATCATACTAGATAGTCAAAATTATGAGTAAGTAAACATATACTTGCCACATTTAAACATATGACATAAGATTATGTGCATGTTGTTTACAATGAACCCTCCAAATGCTATCTACACAAACATATGTGGTATGTACATGTCCATCTGTCTGTCTTTTTCAAAGTTTTTACTAACAATGCTTTTAGCTCTTCTGAGAATGAACAAAAGTCAACAACCCTATATCTAGGTAAGCTAATTCATGAATGTAATTAATATGTACATTTTATTTCATGTGTAACATGAATTTGTAGCTTTATGCTCGAATCCTATACAATCACAATTTGTAAATTAATGAACAGAGTAAACATGAACACATGAATAAATATTCTGATTCTAATTGTCATTTACTTACCTGTAATCGTGGTAAATCTGTGGCCTCCTTCCAGGTTTTATCCTCCCTAAATTTGGTCACTCTTGGGAATCGAATAGAAATTCCATCGGCTGAGTGAATTTCAGCTTTAGAAAACTCGGCCCCCACAATCTCCCACACTGGGGCTTTCTTGGGGTCTTTCACAACGAAGTCTGGCACCACGCTCTTCTTTACATCCAACCATGGTGGTACTTTGCTCATATTTTTGCTGATTTTAACCACATCTAGACTGGTTTGCAGATCTTCTAGAGTTTTGTCATCCAGGCCATTTCCAACTTTTGTCACGGTGCAAAATTGTCTGCTGTCAGGATCATACACCCCACATAGAAACACAGACATAATTCCACCTACAATGATAACAATATGTACTAAAAACAATGAAACTGGTAGGAAAAACAAGAAATCATGATCAACACTTTTTTTTGGTTTCTTGTAAATTTTACTACAATGAAACTACCAAAATGGCCCCCTTTGCAATCTGGTTCTCTCTTGCTACAAATTTTTATCCCAATTATGCTCTTTTTTATACAAGAAGGATATTTTCTTTTCCTACATTAATACTGGATATATTTCAATGTGGGCTAGAAAAAAATGATATTTTAATGAGTGGTGAAGCAAAAAGTTTAAATGTAATTTTTTTTACCAGAAGATGAAATAAATCCATTAATTATGCACGAGAAGGAAATTTTCTTATTTTATAAATAATACAATGAACCTTCTACATACTGGCCACCTTTACATCCAACTTTCCCCACCCCCCCAAAATGTCCAGTTAAGGAAAATTGCAAGCTATAAGCAAATTTTTAAATGTATCCTGACACTTTCTAAAACCATATAAAAATCATTACACCCTCAGTCTTTCTTTGTCTATAACCTGGTAACCCTGTATTTCCCATAACTGACAAATATAAATTAACAAAACACAGTAGTTTGCTGGTACATGTACAAAGAGGGTATATTCTTTGACTCCCTGGAAGAGAGTTACATGGGAAAATGTACCACAAATTTCAATTCAGTGACTTTTAATAAAACTTACTTAACAGTCCCAGAAAGATGATACCTAAAATATTACAAACCCCTGAGTCATGGTTGGGAGGCAAGAGTGTAACATGTAATAAAAATAAAGCTTTATGATGGCAAGTGGACATAACCAAGTCAAAATGAACAAAATCAGGTTTAAAATCAAATTTGACTTAGGTCCATCTGTGTGAAAACTGAGTTTGTTCCAACTTTTTTGTTGTTCATGAAGTACTTCAAGCATTAAGAAGCAAAAATGAAATCTTATGCTTGAGCCAATTTCTAAAGCAAAGGGCCATAACTCAAATTCTGACAATCACAGGTAAATATTAAACTCTAGGTCTCCTTTATTTAAAGCCTCTTAAAATATTTGGTCTAAATCCATCAAGACCATAGAAGGTATTAAATATAAACGAAATTCATTATGCAAGGAAAAAGAGGGGACCATAATTCTAATAATTCAATCACATGCTTACAGAACAAGAGTTCCTCAAATGGACTGATGTTCTACTGACCAAACAATTTGTCCAGGAATTCAGGATAAGACCATTTCTTTCATTATTTAACTGCTGAGTGATTGCTGATCTCTTTCAGCAAAAATAAAGACTTTTAAATTAGCTACTGTGGTGGCCATAATGGATGTAACATTGGCACCATTTTCATTTACGATCAACTAGACTTTACAAGTCTTTTGGTGAGAACCCCAATGTCAAAATGATCATCTAAGAGGAGCAGTGATAACAAATATCAAGATGGACATTGTAGTGGTCATAGTGGAAGTCATATTGGAGCCATTTTCATTTAGGACCAACTAAACATTATAACAAGTCTCCAAGCGAATACATCATCTAGATGTAACTGTCCATTCAGGAGTAGGAGGGATAGTGAAGATTTTCAAGATGGATGCCTTGGCGCCATATTGGAAGTCAGATCACCACCATTTTTATTTTGGACCAACTAGACTTCATAAGAAGTCTTTCAGAGAAAACCCCATGAAGATATGTCCACCCATTCTGAAGCAAGAGTGATAACTTTCAAGATGACCAATGTGGTGAGGCACCATTTTCATTTAGGACTAACAACTGCATGGGATGAATGTATTTGTAAAGTCTCATGATAATCCTACACGTTTTAAATTTAGATGTAGCAATAACAAACATATGCTGATGGAATCATGGATGGACAAAAGACATACCAGAGATGGAGAATAGGCCTACACATAAGCTCTGTGACCAGTAAAGATAAATTTGTAAAAATCAAACTTGACTTAAATCATTTCAACATGATGCCATGTTCCAAATCAGGTTTGATCTCAGGAAGCCCTCTTAATGCTGCTAAGTGGAAAAAATGTGTGTGGTGATGCCAACCAAAACCATTACCAGCAGGAATGCCCACATGTGAATAAAGTCAGAATTTGAATGTAACAAGAGTCCCTTAAAGGGACTGATGTTGAAAGGAATTTTGAATAACCATAGAAAAGACTGTTTCTTTTTTTTAACAGCTGAACACTGAAACCATCTCTAATATTCCAGAGTAACACAAATATCTTCAAAATAACCACCAAGTTAACCATATTGGATGTATGACTGTCCCTATTTCATTTTTTACCAACTAAACATTAGTCTTTTTGGTGAATTTTTTATTTCAGAACTATTCTGCTGATTGGCACCATATGTCAGTTATTGTGCTGAGATGCCATTACATAATAGTACATACATACTTTTGGTAAAGGCCTCATATCGATATGACCCTCCTTTCTGAAGATTTTCAGGATGGCTACCGTGGTGGCAATACTGTATGTCAAACTGGCATCCTTTTTCAGTTAGAACTATCCAGACATCATACAAATTCTTCTGGTGAAACACCCATGTAAATATGACTTTCCATTTAGGTTGAGTACCAATAAGACCAATAACAATATTTTCAAGATGACCATAATAAAAATTAGAAGAGTACAGTTTTCAAGTTGTACCAACTTGACATTATGAAAAAAAAAAGTTGATTGATCATCATGGCCACTATGGCAGCCATATTGAATATCCATATGGCACTATTTCATTCTGGACCAACAAGACCATGTGATGAATGCGTAAACTTTCTTTAGGAGTTGCAGTGACTTGTGTTAATGGGCAGATTGACAGTGGACTACTTCCCATTTTAATTAATTTATCTGAAACATTGATCCCTACAGATTTAAAGCAGTGATTGGCCGAAGTATGCTTTCTATAGTCATATTTCACATTGTGTAACACAATGAAGTCCAACAAAAAGACCACAAAAAAAATCATGGTATTAATCCAGTATTGATGCCTTTCATATCTGTTCAGAATTTATATATCATGTGTTTTGTGTAATCCTCATCTGATGCATTTGTTGCTAAATCAGGGATCATTTTGGTGCTTGTGACTAGAAAATGGTAGATTGCCATTGATATGATTTGGTGGCCCTGGTTAAGGTTGATTCTGAAAATGAGTTCATTTTGTTCCATTATAGCCATGGTTATGAATTAAGAGTGAACCATATGTCTGGTCACAGTGGTAAAATATGCCCCAGGGTGCAATGCAGACAGGACATGATTAGGTAATATTTAACTGCTTTGTGATATAAGTGCTACAGTACAGCTTCATAAAAGAATGACTTTTCTGACATTACAAAATTTCAGTGATCCACATATGCTGAAATTCAAGTTGGGTTTGCCTACATAACATTGTTCTGGACTGGAATACTGGAATCATACAGCAGTAATCACATTGGTGTAACTTGAATTTAAAAATTGTAATGATTCTGCCACAATTAATATGGTTGGCATCTATGTCTACAACATAGGTACATATATGCAACTTAAGTACAGATGATATGAATTGATGGAGAGTGTTTGTGCTTTGTGGACTTAATGAAATTTTTCAGCACATGATAGGCTATATATTGTGGCCAGGAAGAACCTGGAAAGAACCACAGACCCATGAGAAACTACTGGCATGCTTTCTCTCATACCCATGTTGGTTGAGGCACAACTCAAACTCAAATGGACACAATGAGATGTGCATGATCAGTACAGGCCAGCACCTAAAACAACTTGGCCACCAGACCCCGAATGGATGGAGAGATGGATGTGAGACAGATAAAGAGAGACAGACATGTGTAATACAATGGATAATACAGTATGCTCCCTCCACAGAATACGTCAGGAACATAAAATCAGATATACTATGTTTCATGACTTGTCTTACAAATATAAATACTCACAGATGAATACAGATGAAAACTTTTTCAAATTAGTAAAATACCTACTGAATTTACCTTTATGTTTTTTGATGGCAAGAAAAAATTATCTTACCAAATGGCCAAAATCCTTGGGACAAGAACAGTAAAAAAACTCCCAGCAAAACTGTCCAAACATTAGGGTTGGATTGTGGTAAAGCACAATCAACATCTATTTTTGTTCTTGGACTTGGTTGATTAACAATTTTACAACATCTTTCTTTTCTTTATATGAACTGTTTATTGTCAATGTCAGCGATATAAAAGTTCAACTGTCTGAACTGCCACACATGATCATCTCAATAAACCCAGAACTATTTCAGCTGGATAGGTAGATTAAAAAGAGACTATTGAAGCCTTTGTGCAGAAATTGGTAGATTGAAACGAGACTACTGAAACCCTCATGCAAAGCAAATCCAACAAATATGAATCTCTTAATTTAAATTTCCTCTGTATGACAAACTGTGAAGCGCTGGGCATTTTTATACCAAAGAACAATGAGCCAATTAATGTTTGCATTGTAGTCAGCCATTAATAAAGTAGTACATGGTGTCAACAAAATATGTGAGTATTACTGCACTCTTTTTATTATTACAATTTAATTTCATGCAGACATCTAAGGGAACGCTCACCAGTTGTTTTGTACTTTTGAGAGAGTGACGTATGTAAGGTGAAGTTGTTTGCATTTAAAACATGCACAGTGGAGAGAATGTTGGCATACCTCTATGCTACTTTGATGTAATGTGGCTGACATTTATTTGGCTATTGTACTTTTGGAAATTGTAAATGATCTTAGCACACTGCTAACTAAAATGACTGCTCTCTTGTGCTCCAAAAATCAGTCTGAATTTGTCTAAAGTACACTATCCTTAGCAGTTATTAATATAGGGAAAATGAATTTTGCCAGACTAAACAATACCAGCTTCTGAATGTGCAATGAATGAATTACCAAATATATAAAATGTAAAAGAAAAAGTTATTGGCTCTTTTTTTTATAATTTATCTCTGAAGATCAGGAAGTGAAAATGACCAAGTGGAGCTAGCACTTTTTTTGAAGGTGCACATCTGGAATAAGGCCAAGTTGTATACTCTTTAACCCATATTACACCCATCACTCATACACCAAAATAAAGGGAATTAAAGGTTCTTTGAACAATACAAGGTCTTTTTTAAATAGCCAGTATAACCAGTGAGGAAATCCAGGGAAATTCTTTTTTCTTTAAAATTCTAACCCTATGCAAAATACGAAACTGTAGAGTGCCACCTAAATGGATCAGATTAACTCAGCATGGTGAACTTTAATTATGTTTTAAGTCATCATAGTCTGAAGTTTGCTCTCTCTATCTTTAATGCTTGAATGGAAAAAAAAAGCTTTTAATGATAAATATTTAAGAATAACATCATTTACCTAAATGAATAAATAGGCAGCATATTATCTCAACTAATTAAAGTGATTTGACAAATTAACTCTAAATGAACAGGTATGTGGTAATTTACAATTAGGATAGGGCATTAACTTCAATGGGATCTGCCCATTTAAACTGAAACGTACCACCAAGGTTCATGCAGCCCGAGATTTGTTTTTCAAGGAGTTTTCAAAAGGTTTTCAAAGACGTCCAAAAGTTTTCAAGTATTTTTTTTTTTCTTACAGAAATTAAACTTTCTCCATATGTTAGTTTGTTTATCACTGGATAAATAGGTAAAACAATATAAGTACATAACTAACTAGTGCACAGTCAACTACAGTGAAGGGATACTAGCCCATTTGGTAGCTACCCACATCATGTTCAATTTAATTCACCAAATTTTATCCCATTTAACTGATTCATTTTGAAAATACATAAAAACATAAAAGCCAATATTCTGAGTTTAAAAAGTGATATATTTTAATGTTATGTAATGCTTTGAGTTCTTGTAAATTCAAGTTTTCAACAAATTCAAGGATTATTCAAGGATAAAAACGACTTTTTCAAAACTCAAGGAATTTTCAAGGAAACCCTTCAAATTCCTAGTTGTACAAACCATGGATACACCTTACACTGGATGAAATCAAATGATTTTTCATATTTTATGGAGCACTCCAGTGGTCTAATGGTTAGAACGTCCGCCTCGGATGTGGGAAGTCATGGGTTCGAACCTTGGCCGAGTCATACCAAAGACTTAAAAAAATGGTACTAACAGCTGCCTCGCTAGGCACTCAGCATTAAGAGGTTAGTGTTAGGACTGGTCAGCCTGGAATCAGGATAATGTGACTACATATGGATGATTTATCATTTTAATTTTCCATTCTGTTTCTTCATGCAAAGAGTAGCTGGTCTTGTTTAGTGTGTTGAGAAATTAGGATTAAGAACAAAATTACTTACCATGACAATCCAAAAATATAAGGTGTCTGATTAACTCAAGGTAGAAAAAAAAAGGTATGCAAAAGCTACAATTTGTCAAGTACGTGTAAAACTCATACTTACTACAGTAAGTTAGACAAACCTTTGTTTCCTGTGCCGTAATATGCACCAAGTACAATCAGATCTGCTGAGTCAGCCATGCTTCCCTCATTTAGATAATCCTTCTTCACTTTGAGCCAATGACGCTTCCCTGGCTCATAAATGCCCTGAAGATTGAAAGCAGCGGTGGTCATTTACTGGTCATTTATTTGGTGGTTATTTACTGGTCACTTATTTGGTGGTATTTATGGTACATTTATTTTGATCTGGTGGTTATCAATTTGTATGGTTTCACAAGAAGTGACATATTTGGTTGTTGCCTGCATTTTGTGGATGTGCCATTAACAGGGAAGAAGGTCCACATGACTGTATTTGTTAACTGTTTTATGGCAATGAAATCCACGAAAACTGGCACCTCATGAAAAAAGTGATTTTACATACTCTTCAAAGCATTTCACTCCACCATAAAATAAAATGCAGTCACAGAATTCTTCAATGCGCTTCATTCCTCTTCAGTGTCCCATAAAAACTGAATTCAAAATATTCTTCAGTGCACTTCATTCCCCTCTGGTGCCCTGTGAAAAAATAAATGGGTATATTTCCTGTAGTAAAACAGGGTTTGTGGAAGTTTCCGTGATGTCACAGCACATGCTATGCTAGTGTACTAGATGAATTCTAAGAAGCCAATCAGAGATAAGAAGACATAAGAAATTTCCCCAAAATGCAAATAGCTGATACCGTCTCCATGGGAATCTTGTATGGGGCCAAAGAATAGGCTGGGGGTAGTGATCAGAATTCCAGAGGAAGAAGACCAAACACTTCTTCAACTGACACAGTGAAAGATGAGTCCCCTCTTGGCATCTTGGTACTGACAAATGAAGACATAGCCTGTCAGCTATAACCTTTCAGGCTGTATCAGTGAGATGATATCAATACCTTCTGCAATGGTTGTGAGGGGAATGCCATGGAAGCAGTCTGTGTGGGGTAGTGAATGAGGCTAGAAGATCTTCATTGTTTGGATATGGTTATTGCCAGGCATTCAGTCAGAGTGCTGTCTGTCATCCTGTGCTGGAATCCAGGACTGGACTGTCACTGTAGCCAGTAACAGGTCACTGCGGGGTCAGGACTAGTGATGGGTCCATTCAATGTCACTCCAAGAAGGCACTGTTTGTCTGGTACGGGTGATTATGGGCATGACTGCTTGGAAAGCTATGCATCTGTGGCAAAACTGAAGTTGGTTTTGCCACTGATTGATGCCTGCCACTATCTATGTCAAGCCAGGACAAGGTATAATGGGTAATACAACCCCTGTACAGGACCCTACAAGTAGCATTGCTCTGGTCAGAATGCACAGGTGCTGATCTCTCCTGGTCATTATAGTATGTGGCGTCCTCAATCTCACCTCATCTTCCCATAGAACGTCATCCTCTGTTCCATCAAGTTCCAATTTTGTTGTGCGTAATTATTTCAGGGTTCAGATCATTCCAGTGCCTGTGCACCCAGTCAACTGCCAGCAGTGTACATGTGATCTCCTATAGCCATCCATTCATTCCATCCTGTCTGAGGGCAACTGTCACTGACTTATTTATTCCAACATCAAGTGGCTGTATGATGGGTTTAACTGGAATAACTGAGTGCTAGGTCTTATCAGCAGCCATGCCTTTTTATGATCAGCGTTATATAACATATGAAGGAGTCAAGCACAAGCAAATATTTCCCAACTGTCTTCAATCTTCTAGCTCACATAGTCTTAAACCTATCCGTCATCAAATTCTTGTCCATCTGGTCATTTTTATGTAACCTGCCCACAATGCTGGGCTGAAACATTTCCCTTTGGCATAACTTGCCCACAATGCTGGGCTGAAATGTCTCATTTTGGTACAACTTGACCACAATGCTGGGCTTAAATGTCTCCTTTTGGCACAAGTCCCTCACAATGCTGGGCTGAAACTTCTCCTTTGGCACAGTTTTCATGTAAGCAGCTTACCATAACAGTGCATCAGTTTTTCTCATTGCCAGTTGTATGGACTGAAACAGTCTTGGCCATTTAGTTTTTTATTGTTTGTCCACTACGAGATCAAAAGTAAGATGAGCCTGGTTCTATAATAAACCTCTGTCTTGGTATCAAAAATGAATTTCTGGAATTCTACCAGATTGTATCAATAATTTTCCAAAAGTTTCTTTGAAACAATGTTTGAGTAAAGCATGTCTCTACTGCTTATCCGATAAAACACATCAGGAAAACATTGACTACCTGAGTAATCCAGCCCTCTGAAGCTTGTTTTTTTTTTAGAAACAAAAATGTTTCCAGTCATCTGCTTGTCTAGGTGGTAGACAGACAAGAGTGATCTCTTCTTGGATGGGGGGATTTTTTTTTTTAAAAAAAAATTTGGTGCCAAATGTAACAATTATGTGCATATATTGCATGAACTGCATCACATTTAACTGAGACAGATAACCCAGTGCACCTTATTATGCACTTGTAAGTACAGTGGACAAAGCAATGGGTCATACACATGAAACCAGTCAACTTACTGTGAAGAAGACACCAATGACAAAAATAAATGTCTAAAACAATTACATGAACAAGATTACAATATGTTTTATTGGACAATTACCTGGCAGAATTCATGTACCAGGCTGACTCAGTAATGAAGTGAAAACAAAATGTCTGCAGTAATTAAAACAGTGCTAATATATATATCATTAGATGCTGTTAGACAAGTGTGACTTCTTCATCTATGACTCAGCTGATGGAAATATGACTAGAGTATACTTTCCTATGTGAGAAAAGTCGCCAAATAGTAAAAGGCACTTCTGGAAAAATATCTTGGGAGGTTTAAACAAAAGCATGATTCCATGTACGAGTTGAAAAAATTAACATAAGAATGGACGGGATCCGGCACCAATCCTTCTATCCAAGGGGAGATCACTCTTTGCCGACTTCTACCTAGGTGAGCAGCTGACCTGTAGCAGTTTTGTTCCTTTGTTTAAATTAGCTTTGGAGGGCTAGATTTGTGATAAAGTGGATGTACTCTTACGTATCTAAATAAATAATATTAAGACAAGTTAATTTATGCTAGGCTGTAAATTACTGTGTTTTCCAAGAAAAATAAAATTGATAATTCAATGAAATATATTATTTTCACTGCCACAAACAATCAGCATTATGAGAAAGAAATTCTGAGCTATTTTTATATGCTTGTGTGGTCAAGTGGTAAATATGGTTGCCTTGCATGCAGAGAAACCAAGTTAAAACCCAATGCTCAATGATGGGCATACGATTTTTTCTTCAATTTTTAATATTTTTTAACGTGTTATTTTAACTTGAATTGTGAAGGAGAACTATGTTGCTGTGTGAATATGCACAAAACACAGCAGAATATAAATGGTTAACTGCCGAGATTATCATGTGGGATACAGTAAGAAACAGGTTACTCAGACCTGTTATACATACTGCTAGCCAATTTGTCTAAACATAAATTAAAAATAAAACTTGCTTGCTCTGAGTGAATAACAGATAATATTCATCTCGTGGATGAAAAACTAAACTATTTTCACCCAATCAATGAAATAAATGTTATTCACTTGTTTCAGCAAATAACCTCTCTATAATGACAAGCCTGTACTTATAATGAAATTATATGCAGCTGTATATCTCTTCCGTTGTGGCAACAGTTAGGTCCTTTTTGTGCCTCTCACCAATCCAGCTGCTCAGATCTTTCAAATGCACTGGCAGTAATACTGGTCAGCCATGATTGACCAGCTTTGATCCTGATATGGTGCAGATATGGTCCTTCTGAAGAATCCATGTTTGATTCTGAATATCAATGTGCTAACCAGCAGAATGGTAGCCATGTTTCTCCCCATTTTCTGAAGGTGTAAGCTTCTGCTCAGCTATATATGATATTCACCATATTGACGTTGTTGTGATCTTCACTTGGTAGTGAACAGACTTAGTGGTGAGGAATTATTTATATCCATGACATGACTACCAAACACCAATGTCAGTCTGTAATACAGCAGAATTACTTGAGAACTGTCAGACACAATGAAATCCAAGTTAGTATGCTAACTGATTATGATACAAAGCATTATTAGATTAGATTTTAAAGCTGTCTTTTGCTTTTAATAATAGCATTAAAAAAATTTCTTTTAAAGATAAATAAAACAAAATCAGCATATCAAGTTGTTATCATGGGTTCCATGGAACACTCAATCTTGTCTTGTGTTTTGCATCAGCCTAAACAACTTCCTTCTGCTTTCTATAAGTGAATTCCCCTCTGCTGAGTAAGCATTTATATACTTTTAGGGAGGGGCTATGAGCAGTTTCTAGGTCCTGACCCAAAACCCTGTTTCCAGGTAGCAATGAGAGACCCAGGAGCCAAAGCTGTCCACATTAATAACTTTGCCTTTTCCTGCAGAGAAAGTATATCTACAGTTGTAGGGTGGAGAGGGGCAGAGTTCCAGGGGGACAGACACACTGATGTGAGATGCATGGGCAATGTTGTTATAAATATCTTAAGAAAAGATGTTTAAAATTAATGAGTGAGAAGCTTAATTATGATCAGATTTATCAGACTTAAGAAATTTTGCTTGACTTTTAATTGCACTTAACGATAGACTGACGTTTTTTCTTTTAAAATCAGTGGCAATCTGGCTACCATAAGGAACTACGCACCCTGAATTCTTTGGAACTATATGGCATAAATGATTTTCACTTAGAAATACCTCAAGTCACCATGAGAATTTTCCACATTTCTTATAACTCCTATGACTTTTGGAAAGATTAGAATGAGTCAAATCTAAATCTGTACAAAAAATGAATAGCTCGAAATATTATAGTATTTATCGGATTAAAGCTGTGAATTCACAAATTAAAAACAGGGCTAACAGTGACAATGAATTTAAAAATTTTAGATTTTTTTAGGTTTTTTCCAAGGTGTTAATTTTATTTTTGAGGTTTAAGTCACATAACAGTTACAAGATTATCGCCAGGATGAGAATACAATTTATTACAAATTGGATTGAGTTTATTCCTAAGTATAATGAAAATAAATAAAATGTGAAAATTAATAAATAATTAAAAGGACCAGACATTTTTAATTTTACATAGTTCATGCACTTCTATACTGCTAGGCTAACATAACAAAAACCCATATGCAATAAAAAGCACTTTTTGTGGGGTCTGGGTAGAGCCATTCACCATATTTTCAAAATCATTAGGCTTTTATTATTTATTTAAGTTTCCTTCAGTTTTTATGGCATTTTTTTTCAGGTTTCAAAAGTCAAAACTTTAGGTTTTTCAAGTTTTTGCATTCCACTTCTAACCTTGTAAAATAACATCATGCATGCCAAACATGCAGCTGGAAACTCACAAAGCTGACTGTAGCACATTCTGCTACTTGTGCTGTGCTTTAATCAAAAAGACTGGTTTCATCAGACAAGCACAAAAGACCTACCATAACTGTACTACTACCAGTAAACATCCATTTTATGTGGCACACCTATCTCAAGCTTCAAATCAACTGCACTTGAATGCACCTATTGGATAAATTTTAATTTAAAGTCAGTGATATTCATGAACAACATGTTGTTTATTTTAAAATGTTTCTAGATTCAAAGCATAAAAAGTTCACTTTTTTAAATTTAAAGTCAGTGATATTCATGAACAACATGTTGTTTATTTTGAAATGTTTCTAGATTCAAAGCATAAAAAGTTCACTTTATTATAGCAGAGTTTGTAATGGATTTCACTTTAAAAAATATAAAAATAGTGTGTAATGGATTTCATGTTAAAAAATATAAAATAGTGTGACCCCACCAATCAAACCAAATCACTTACAAAAATGCTATCGCCTTCAAATATGTGAAGCACTTCCAATTTCTAGACAGCATCATAATTTGTTGTTGCACACTATCTCTCCAACAAAGCACCACCAGCTAACAACTGCACATAGCTACGAGAACGGAAGAATCTGAAGGTTAATAATTTAAAGGCATATTTAAGATAACAATAACTACTATATGTTTGTATTCACCCGGGAATGTTACTATGACAGAGATGAATTCTATGCAAACAAGTAGTCCTAGTCATCTTGAAATATGGAATCTTACATTAACAATGCAAATGAATGGCTGGTTGACTGTGACAGCTACATATTTTGGAATTCACAGACAAGCAGGCCAAAATAATTTTAGTGAATTGAAGATCATTTCGCCTTCCTAACTGCGGATTACTGAAACCATCTCTGATATTTCTGAACATTGAAAAGATTTTAAAGCTGGATGTAAGACTGGCTATCTTCATTTAGTAGACATCATAAGAACTCTTCTGATGAAAACCCTATGTCAATATGACCATCCATTCAAAAGGAGTAGCGATAACAATATTTTCAAGGCTGCCATTACAGTAGCCATACTGGATTTAATGTCAGCACCATTTTCAGTTAGAACCAACTTGATATTGTAAGTCTTTGGTAAAAACCCCATGTCATTATGAAAATCCATTAAGGAGGTGTAGTGACAAAGTTTTCAATTTGGTGCCATGGTAGCCATACTGGATGTCAGATTGACATTATTTTCGTTTGGGATCAGCCTGACATCATAAGAAGTCTTTTGGTGAAAATTCCATGTTGATATGCCTTTTCTGTTTAGGAGTAACAATAACAAAATTTTCTAGATGGCTGTCAAGGCTGCCAAACTGCATACAGATTTGTACCATTTTCATTTAGGACTAAGCTGACATCATAAAAAGTTGTTTGGTGAACACCCCATATCAATATAATGACCAGCTATCAAGATGGAGAAGTAATAATATGATGACCATTACAGCAGCCATACTGGAGGTTAATAACATGATAACCATCACAGCAGCCATATTGGAGGTTAATAACATGATGACCATCACACCAGCCATATTGGAGGTCAGATTGGCACCATCTGCTTTTGTAATCAACTCATCTCATAAGAAGTCTTCTGGTGAATATCCTGATGATATGACTTTCCATTTCGAAGGAAAGTTGATAACAAGATTATCAAAATATCCGCCATGGTGGCCATATTGGCTGTCAGATCAGCACTGTACAGATGGCTGCCATATTTGATGTCAAAATGAAGTCTTTTGATGAAAACCCTATTTAAATATAACCAGCTATGGTGGCCACATTGGAGGTCAGATCAGCACCATTGAGAGCTAACAATGAAAACCCCAGATCAACAGGACTTTCTGTTCATACTGAGGAAGTTGGTTCATGCTGGTGGAAGCAATTTAATGAAGCACATCCAAAAGAGACAATTTTTTATAAAGTCTGCCATTTAACTAGCTAGAAAATGCAAAACTTTAACACTGAGCTTAATCTAAAATACTTCAATACTGACCTTAATCTATGGTGAAATATGCAGACAGATGGACTGACATGCAGATGTACGGATGTACAGACACACATGCAGATGCCAAAGTGACAACCATGTTAAGCATCCGCCAAAATGGGCTTGACAAAAACGAGACAAAACCCTTAACAAGACATGCTGGCTTAAGGATAAAATAAATGCTGAAACAAGCTTCCAAGTGCAAGGCACGTTCTACATAACATGGTGTCTCACCTGTACAAAAAACAATGATGAAACCCTACTGTATCTCTCCTGTACACAGAGAACTGATGAAACCCTAATGTATCTCTCCTGTACACAGAGAACTGATGAAACCCTAGTGTATCTCTCCTGTACACAGAGAACTGATGAAACCCTAGTGTATCTCTCCTGTACACAGAGAACTGATGAAACCCTAGTGTATCTCTCCTGTACACAGAGAACTGATGAAACCCTAGTGTATCTCTCCTGTACACAGAGAACTGATGAAACCCTAGTGTATCTCTCCTGTACACAGAGAACTGATGAAACCCTAGTGTATCTCTCCTGTACACAGAGAACTGATGAAACCCTAGTGTATCTCTCCTGTACACAGAGAACTGATGAAACCCTAGTGTATCTCTCCTGTACACAGAGTGCTGATGAAACCCTAGTGTATCTGATTTGTATAACCTCAACAAAAATATCAACCTATTATTTATTTCTTTATCAGGAATAGAGAAGTCACTAAGTATACTACTATCAAGAAATGATGAAAAATGAAAGCCTTACTTATTTCTTTTTAAACTTTTATGAGTATATGAATGTCAATATCAAAATTAATTTTAATTGCCTAAAATTAACCTTGTACTGATGAAGCAAAACTCTGCCTGGAGATCATGACACATGGAAAGCTAGAATTTAAGCATGGCATTTGGTCTCACCTATTCACAGATTACTTTAGTTCCCAAAAGTAAATTTTGACTGAGAGTCTAAAACTCAAGCTGAGAATTGTATCATCTTCAAGATAAAACCTATAAAAACTATCCTCTGTGGAAGTTCAAGTATTCAGTTGTTTGGGGTAGTTTGGGGTAGTTTTCAGTAGTTTGGGGCAGTTTACCAAGTGAAAAAATATTTTTCAATTCTGTTATAGGCAGTCCAAAAACACAAACACAGGAATGTAAATCATAAAAATTAGAACTCAAGTAATGTTGCAATGACAATCATTTTAACTAAGAAGTCTGAGAACAATATCTCTGTATAGGTCACTTCATCTTTTTTGTCCAGGTTTGGGAAAACAAAAGTATATATTGGCATTTGTTGTACCACCTTGGCTAGTTGAATGACTCAATTACATACAATCTACAATCATATATACTGATGTGCCTGATACTTACCATTTTCTGCCATACTATTTAGAAAATGGGACAATCGTCATTTCTACCATATTCCAGAACAAGCCGCTCACTTGCATACTCTTACAAAAACTTTTGATGATACATTGATGAGGGTTATATTTCAGAGCAAACTGTTTCAACATGTTCTCCATTTGCTTTTGTAGCTGCAATATTACTGGGTAAGATACGGGCTTTCTGGGAAAAGCCTGGGTGCTTGTCCAATCAAAATGCATCTTTAGAACACGAACTCAACTGCTCAGCTCAGACAAAATAGGAAGTCAACTGGGATGGGCATCAAATCTGTAGTGCAACTGCTCTCAGCACAGTGCTGTAGTGACACCCAAAAATATGGCATCACTATATAAAATTCTTTAGTTACAAGGCTGCCTAAGCTTATAAACTGAACTTGGACTCAAAACTCTAAAATAAATAAGAAACTGGCTTTGACCTACTCCCAAAATTCATTGAGGGCACTCATTTAGCAAGCACAGGACAAACTTATACTGATGTTATAATAATCCCAATCCAAAGTGGGTGGGATATAATGGTACTGAAATTAAAGGACAGAAAAAAAGCCTTAGCACTGAGGCATGGATGGATACGCACTTGAAGGCCAAAGTCATTGCTATGCAGAACTTATACCAAAGCCAGCTCAACAAAGTCATGCTTAAACTCTCAAAATATTTGCCAATGCTGGTGAGACATCAACACAGGATAGTTTCCTAAATTATCACATGAATGGAGGGATTTACATACGTACATTGACATCTTTAAGCACCAGACCCTCCAGTCCTTCCTTGAACACACGTGTCATCATGTCTTCAAGCTGTTCTTTTTTCTGTAATAAAAAATTATTGTAAGATCCCATGAGTACTGTCAATTCACCATTTTTCATGGGGTATCAACTTTTGTTGTAACAGCCCCTGTACAATCTCCTGAATAATATAAGTCACTATTTTTCATGGAGCATCAATATTTGTAGTAAGGCCCCCCCCCCCCAAGTACTGCAAATTCACCATTTTTCATGGGGTATCAATTTTTCTTGTAAGATAACATGAGTACTGTAAATTCACCATTTTTCATGGGGCATCAATTTTCATTGTAAGGTCCCCTGAATAATATAACGTTCACTATTTTTCATGGAGTATCAATTTTTGTTGTAAGATCCCTCCAAGTACTATAAATTCATTTTTTTTTCTGAGCATCAATTTTTGTTCTAAGATTCCTTGAATACAGTAAATTCTTCTATATTTCATGGAGTATAAATTCTTCTTGATTTCATGGCTGCATTAACCACAAATTTCATGTCCAAATACACAATAATTCTTCCAAAGTGGCAGTGGACATCCTTCCTGAATCCATAAATTTAAGTACTGATAAAAATATTACAGTGTGACCCTGCTATAGCATGCTCCATTATCACACAAATTCAGATATAACATGATCATGGAATGGCTCCTAATATACCCACCCCCCAATTTTTCTTAACAGTATGAAAAATAACGTGTAGAAAGTTTATTATCATTTTAAGAAAGAAATCGCATATGAATTCTAATATAAGATGACTGTGGCATAGCTCCTGAAATTTCACATACATGTATTTCTCTCCTACATGAAAAATATTTTTATCTTCCTTAAAGTATGAAATAACATGTAAAAAGTTTACTGTGCTTGGTCAATGTTGCAAATTGCCAGGCTTTTTTCCTTATTGGCAACTAAATATGCCATCTGGGAATTATTTTTTTTGTGACAACATTGTTAGCTGCTTAAACTTGGGTATACAGTCTTGGGTATGGAGTGGAGAAATTCAAAGGCACCATGAAAGGAAGCCTCAAACTTGGATGTAAAATGACCTGGAATTTATCTATTGTCATATAAACAAATCCTTTGTTCATACTGACAAACAATCTTCACAGTGCACTGGTATATCATAATCTAATTATGATCATCTGGCCTGAGTACTCATACATGCCAACCCCCCAAGAGGTATAAGCATAATTATTGCTATTTTAAGTGCCAAAAATGTATAATTTGGTGCATAAAAATGTAATATCTATATTACATGTCAGAATTACAGCATGTATAAACAAGATACATTTTTACTACTAACCCATTTCTGCAGCTGGTCAAAATTCTTGTCACAAAGGGCAAAATCCATATGGATTTGAACCAGAATACAAGCACAAAATATACTAAAAAATTATTTATATTCAGCACTCTAAACTATTCTACATGTGTAAATTTTGCTAAATGATCGTGATTACATTACTCTCATATACTTCTTTTAAAGTTTGTAAAGCATGTTGATTCGTCGTTTTTTCTGATCTGACATGTTTTGAAGTTTAAAAAGATCCATCAGGTCTAACATTTTCCATCCTATAATATTCACAACTCACACCGTAAAGCATTTCACTTAACATCTGGCACCATTTTCTTTAAAAGTACAGACTGGTTCACAACTTCCCTAGCTTATCAATAAAATGAATCTGTGAGGCAAAGTTCACGTGCTTTCTTTGAAATTGGTCAGATAGAGTTGCTATAAATAGCAAATAAGGAAAGTACTTTTAAGCTATTCTCACACAGCAGTCACCTATTTAAGAATATTCTCAAATTTATATCAGTGGAATTAATGAGATAATAATAAAAATGACAAGAACAACTTTTTATTGCTTCATTTTTTTTTTTAATTTATCCAAACGGCATAATCCATATACAGTCTAGCATAATGCGTGATTTGGTGAAAAAAAAAGCATATTGATTATGCCAAAAACATTATGGTTGGCATGTATGAGTACTGTATGCTGTGATGCACTCAAATAGTCATTCGACTGGACTAGCTTCAATCGACCAACCTTCGAAAGCAGGAACAAGAATAGCTACAATTAATTAAATGGTGACTAATTCTGTTGTTGAAAATGTACCATGAAACAATAATTTTGCTGAAACTAGAAAGAAAAATGATTACATTTTAAGCAATGATCCTTCAGTATAAATTCTAAGCAAACGAACAAATTAATAACAAATGGACATTTGGTTGGTCCTCCAAAGTTGTTCATTAGCAGTGACTTCAACAACACATGTACCCTCCATCAAAGCAAGCTGACTACAATCTTCAATAAAATCAAAGCAACTTCCATCAATGGAAGTCAGCACCAAACTTAAATAAAAACAAAGGAATCTGATGGATTGTTGCATTTTCCAAAGTGACTGGAACACGTTTATTGTGCCACAAAAGTTTTGTTTTTGCAGGAAAAAAGTTTATGCTTATGACCAATGGTGGCATAAAATGCAAATTAAATTTCCAGTATTTTGAAACCATAGATATATGGCTGTCAAGTTGGTTGAAAGATGTTTATTAAACTTTATAATTTGTTCACGTTTTCATTTCCCTAGGTAGCCTTGGCAAGATGATAGCTGTCTCCAGGTGATCAAAATCCATACCAATTTAAGTACATGTACATGTAGCATGTGAACAACTCTAGCCACATGCTACTGGTGACAATATAGTAGTGAATTGTTTAGTGACATATGTTTATTGACAATGGGATATAGATCAAATGGGCATTATCATTTTTTATGTTATTTGTGTTTTCTAATGGGATGTGACTTATACATGAATTTTATGTGATCTATACTCGAATTCATTTTTTTTATATATACATGTATAGTAATTAACACATTATGGATTGTACTACCCAAATGTAAGTTATCAATATACAAGTGTATTTCAGACTAGTTTCATCTTCATTGAGTCAAAAGCATGTGTTTTTGCACACACACACACACACACACACACACACACACACACACACACACACACACACACACACACACACACACACACACACACACACACACACACACACACACACACTCTTTTTGGGTGCATGCATCATTTCCTTCAGCTGACTTGGTTGATCATCACACAGGGTCCGGTACGCAACATGGTCGAGTTCTACAGATCCCAATCATCGTGCTATAGCGAGGTCACACTTTACTTTTTATAAATCCTAAATAATGATACCCATAAAAATAAAAATGCATTCACAATATCTTAATTTACACTGACATAAACAGTCATTCATAGAGATACTGGGTCCTACTCAAACATATGGGCACTAGCTACGATAAGACCAGGAACCAGGCTAAGTACAGGAATAATCTACATGTACTTTAGCCTGGTTTACAATAGCAACTATAAAACACTATACGCATACCTACAAAATTTTAGATATCAGTAGCCAGCCTATCGTTTTTTTTTAGCATGGTATAAGTGGTCATTGTTACAGGGATTAAATAAAGGTCGGTGGAGTTTATCCCCATTTTTGCGATGCAGTCATTCATAGCAGTGTCAAAATGCATATTTTGCCAAGACATGGTGTTCCCTAGTCATGTTCAGCAGGTGGTCGATCACAACTGAACATTTATATAATAAAATTGATCTGTACATTACAATTGTGGTTGGAAATGACAGGTAGTTGCTCATAGCAGAGGTTGCTCATAACAAATTCACTTTACTAGAAGTGGCCAAAGGATTCTTGGTAGAATACCATGTTGGTAGTGCCAGTCATTGTACTTCCCAGGTAGCCCACATTTTTCTATGGCTTGCATCCAGGCTTAGGCTTGTCACTTCATGTCTTCCACACCCTCACTGTCATTCATGGGGTCCTTAATGCACCTGTCAAGGCTCTTAATTGGTCACTCACTCAGTGTTGGTACCACTTCCTCTCCCATTCTGAACCTATATCTATTTGCATCATCCCTTTTTTCAGAACTAGACTTCTTGACTTACATGACTTGAATTTCATCCTGCCCCACTTAGATCTCCAAGATTTTCGAACACCATCTACCTTCTGGTACAGACATGGATTTAACTGACACAGCATTAATGAAGGCCCTTGTAAGATGCTGCTGAACTCCAGATGACACAATTGGTCCCTGACTCACCTTCTCTGCTGACTTTACAAGAAGATTCATTGAAGTTGAAAACATTGCCACCAAAATACATTCCACTATGATGCCAACTTCTAATCCCTGTCATGCTGTTGTTTAGTCTGACATGGTGAAGTACATTTTGAAGTTATCAAGGTAGTTTTGAAGCATGTCCCTGAACTTCTCTGGTACATGGTATTTCTCTCAAGTCAGGTTCACCAAGTTATATGAATGCTAACATATGTGTTAGCAAAGTCTAATCACAACACTATCAAATCACCTTTGTTTTCCTTGGCACCCTGGATTGTCTTAGTCAAGACACTTGTGTGCTCAAGGCAACCAGGTACTTCTGGAATTCCACCTTTCTCAACTGAAGTATCGATGTACTCATTCTCAATCATGTATGTCATCAGACACTGGGCATGGACAGCCAGGAAAGTCTTCTTTTCCATGTTTAACAAGGATATTGTTCTGAATTGCTTGATTCCTGATGAATTTTCTTCCTTTGGGGAAGAAGCAATGATGCAATCCAGACAGTCTTTTAATGAGTTCACAAAAATCCAAAGAAATGTATTAGTACCAAAACTGAATGAGCTGTATCATTCCCAAAGTGAATGTCTTGAGCATTTCAGCAATTCCAATATTTCAAATAAATAATTCTTCTCAAATTAAATTTGCACACAACTTTAAATTCTGATCATAAATGGATTCCCTCAGACTGGCATAAACCAGGAATTATTTATCAAATCCCTATTTATACACATTTTCACTTGACCTACATGTGAATCATTCCTTTGGAAAATTCCAATCTAATTGTAAACAAGACTGGGACTAGAATGTTCTGAACTCTAATGTAATGTGAACAGTCTATTTACAACATATAATCACAGACAAAAGATTGCTATTGAAATATTCTGTTTACAAGTTATGCACATGCAAGTTACACTCAAAGCGTGATTCATGCATGTCTTCCTTAGCCTTGAACTTGTTGCATTTACTACACTTCATCAACAGGTTTGACTGAAATTGCAAGATAAAACAAAAAACAACAAAAATGAATAAATTAATGATGCAGCATATGAATAAGTTGCAAAAACAACACCATTACTAACTGGGTGAGCATACAATAGGCAGTGTGCATGAAACTGAATAGCACCATGCATCAATGATAGCATGTTGTACCATGTGATCTAAAATTTGCCTGGTCTGAGAAAGTGTAAAATTTTCACAAAATAATTTCAAAATTCGAAAAATATTTACCACCTCTTTAGGAATGAATATTAATCAAAATAAATCCAAAATTCTGTATGGTTGGTTTGAATTAACTACAAATTTTGCTTTGGATTCATGGTAGGTGTCTCATATGATATTGTTGTAAGGAGGTAAAGCTTAAAAACCAGAAACACCTGGTGGTGGCAATTGGAAACAATAAATAATAGTTATTAACCTGTCTAGATGAGACAGTTAGAAAAGAAAAATTTTCATCTTTTTATTAGGGATGGATTCAGGAGGTAGCAGGCTATATCCCTAACCTTAATGTGATCAGGGAATGTATTTGAAAAAGAAATACAATGAATGGAGTTTGAATAGAATTAAAGATGCAGAAAAAAAAATACTGAACACAAATCAAATGCAAATGTTAAAATCGCCAGTTTAAGAGTCTGTACTTCTGACAGGCCAGCTTAAAAGTGGTGACTTTCAAGATTTAGAAAATAGTGTGCACATGACAAGTGGTCAGTCCTAAATGAACAAAAACATCAAATGCCATGGACAGTCATATAGGTGATGCTTGATTTATGCCACAGATGTGTTCCTGAGGATCTGGCATAAACTGAAATTGGAGTAAATTGAAAAGTAATGTAAACACATGCATATGACCTGCACGCAACTCACGGCACATAGTGCCAGAAATGGCATAAAATGAGCACAGTGGTACAAATTGAAAGTTATTTTCTTATTATAAATGGTCTTACAAGGAAGGTATGTAAATCGAATTGGCGTAAATTGAGCATCACCTGTATGTATAAATCTAGACCAACAACTTGCTCATAGTTTCTTGGGAATATAACCTACCTTAATGTGTTCCATTTCTGAGAACATGACTCTGTTTTTAATCTCTTTCATGTTTTCTTGGAGAGCCTTTCTCCTTTCCTGGATAGGCCTGTATAAAAATGTATATATGTTAAGTGTACATGGTATTATTCCCTAAAGATTGAGATAGGTAGGTTGCTAGATACATTGATATAAACTGATAGATAGTACAAACTATATATTACATAAGTACTGGCACACGTTGGAAATATATATTGTGAATTTATGGAAAGAAGAGTACATTTATTTACATGCATAACTGTCTGGGAATAAAAGCTATGGAAAATGGGCTGGCTGCATTGGTTTGCAAATGAGTGCTGAAGAAAGCTTATCTGGAAGCTTTCCTTTATCTCCTAAAACAAGCCTACCTTTTTAGTTAGCAAAGTAAAAAAAACCCACTTGAACAGTGAAGGATGGACACATGTACACCGCTGTTAAAGTGATCACGATGTCGAGTTTCCACCAAGGTGAGATTGACATGAGAGATGCAGAAAGGCATGGCGGATAACACGTACTTTCAAAGCAGTCAGAGAGCTCAGATGTTTGTGATCTGCAAAGTGCCATAGACCACTAGGCCACCCAGGGCCCCGAATCACATATGGAAGACTATGTACAAAGATGTCAAAGTGATCACTACATTGAGCCTCCACGAAGGTGATATTGACGAGATGCTGAAAAGCATGGAGGATAACAAGTACTTGAATAACCACAGAGATCATTATGATGAGCTTCCGCCAAGGTGAACTTAGCCACTGAGATCACTATATCAAGCTTCCACCAAGGTGAACTAAGTCTCAGAGATTGCTATGCCAAGCTTCCACCAAGGCAAACTCAGAAACCATGATCACTATATCAAGCTTTCACCAAGGTAAGCTTAGCCGGAGAGATCACTATATCAAGCTTCCAGCAAGGTGAGCTAAGCCAAAAAGATCACTATATCAAACTTTCATCTAGATAAGCCTAACCACAGAGATATCTATATTGAACTTCCACCAAGGTAAGCTTGGCCAAAGAGATCACTGTATCAAGCTACCCTAAAGGTGAGCTTGACAATAAAAGATGCTGAAAAGCATCAAGGATAATAGTTAATTCCACAACACAGAGTGATCACTACCTTGTGCTTCCACTAAGACGGGAGGGGATTTGATTATGCAAGCACAACAAAATGTTGACTAAGCATTTTAAGATATCAGCACTCCAAATAAATTAAAAGTGATGTTATAATATGTTAACACCAAATGTACCAGATTTCATATGTACCAGATTTTGCATGTACCAGATTTCACTTACTTGTTCATTAAATTTTCTCCATTCAAATGAAGACAATCAAAGATGAAGAGGCAAAC
The DNA here is from genome assembly GCA_016617855.1 of Megalonaias nervosa. Classification (NCBI taxonomy): domain Eukaryota; kingdom Metazoa; phylum Mollusca; class Bivalvia; order Unionida; family Unionidae; genus Megalonaias; species Megalonaias nervosa. Next base: position 93,715 of record JAECUM010003703.1, on the reverse strand, counting down.
ATTAGCATCCTCAAACTTGGCTTTCTGTAAATTAATAATAATCAAATTTATTCAACAACTCAAATGAGATATGTTTATTCAATAGATGAGATGGTATCACATGATTTGCAATAGTTCATCATACATCAGGACATCACTGACTTTAATACAATACAATTACCTAATTCTTGTTGTATCATTCAGATGATGTGGCATTTTCACTATTTTGAAACAAGCTAAATTTCAAAGTTTATAACTAAAAATAAAGTCAAATAATAAACAATTACTGACATTGCTGGAGTGAATATGAAACATTATAAAATAGCAAACCAATCATGCTGACCTCCACTTCATATCAGTCAATGTGAGGCTGACTTTTTCATAAAGTTTCAGATTCAGGGAGGTTATAAAAAGATTCTCAAACTGGCTAACAAGATGGCCATATATGAGGTCAGATTGGCACATTTTCAAGCAGATATCATAAAGTCTCTTAGTGAAAACCCCACATAATTACAGATGACCATTTAGGATACATTACTATTATACAAAATTTTCATGATGGCTACAATAGCAGCCATACTAAATGTCAGATCAGTACCTTTTCATTAAAAACCAACAAGATATCATACATGTCACTAAAGCCACCTTTAAGGGAGTTGCAACCATAACAAGATTTTCAATAAGGCTACCATGCCTTTTATATCAGCTTAGCATCATTTTCATTCAGTATCAACCAGACATAATGAAGTCCTTAGGTGAAAACCCCATTAAGTGATGGCCCTGTGGCCCTTTTGGTACCAACCAGACATAATGAAGTCCTTTGGTGAAAACCCCATTAAGTGATGGCCCTGTGGCCATTTTGGTACCAACCAGACATAATGAAGTCCTTTGGTGAAAACCCCATTAAGTGATGGCCCTGTGGCCATTTTGGTACCAACCAGACATAATGAAGTCCTTTGGTGAAAACCCCATGAAGTGATGGCCCTGTGGCCATTTTGGTACCAAGTAGATAGCAAAAGTCTTTCAGTGAGAACCCCATATAAAATACAACCACCCCCTGAAAATGATTATTCATGACAAGATTTTCACAATGGCCATCGTGAAAGACACATTGGATATCAGATTAGATTATCATTGTCATTTAGCACCTACCATATATATCATATGAAGTCCTTTAAGGAAAATCTCATGTCAATATGACCATCCATTCAGTATGAGCAGTAATAACATTTCCATGCTAGAAACTGGCAGCAAAATGGATGTCCAAAGGCTTGTCAGACAGGAACAATTTTTATTTAGGGACCAAATGGACATGCTATTATGTCTTTCAGTGATATCCTCCTGTTGATATGACCATTCATGAGTGGCGATAACAAGATTTTCATGTCATACCAGAAACACGCATCAAATTTTGCATTATGACCTCTGGGTCACTGTCTGGGCATGAGTACTTCGGCGAATGGAGGGGAGATAACAGGTCGGAACATTACTTATGTGGTAAAAGATGTAGGCAGTTGCTCCTTTGTTTTTTCTTTTTTTAAAAAATTGGCTTTCGATGTATTCAACCCTAGGAGAGATTCAAGCTCTTTTCTGCTACTCTGGCAAATGTTTGCACATAGCAAAATGTTTACAATTCCTATAATCACATGTCTTAAATAGCTAGGATCCTACTTAACATATCAAATATGATATTACTTGTATTAGGTGACCATCAGTACTTGATTGCCAGTGTTTCTATGTTTAAGCCATCCCTGCTTCACAGTTTTTACTTTACAAATTAAAGTCTGACAGACGGTAAAATAAACTACAGTCAGGGAAAAAGATATCACGTTACCTTATGTACACCAAGAGTTCCAAATGGAAGGGGTTTCCCTGTTTTTGTATCTATCAGCAGGACTTCTCCATCCAAAATCAAATCATCACCTGATGGAAAAGCCTTGGGGATGTAGTCTTTAAAATGTGCCACCTGTTAAAGAATTTAAACATTATTTTTATTTGCCCCATGCAGACACCAATGGCTAGAAAGACAGAGTTGCAAAAAATAAAAAATGCTGAAAAATGTGATAAATTGCTAAAATGCAATAAGAATCTATGTCATCAATCTCTGCATACAAACATGTATACCAAATTTAATTTGTATGCATCATGCGACTCTTACTAAATTGTGCTAACAAAGATTTTTTAAAAACAAAGTTGAAAATTTTTTAAAAAAAGGTTAAAAAGAAAACTGGAAAAAAACTGATGTCACTGGCCTGAAATTTAATCATGTCATAGTGACATCTACTGGATCTCATGCATTGCCTCCCTTAGTATATAATACCAACTAATCAATAGTGTGGTGCATTGTACATCCACTGAAAATGGTGGTTGCAATCGACCTAAAAAGGATACTTTGTAAGTTTAACATCGAAAGTATGACTATGTAGGAGAGGGAAGCCATTACAGGTGTATTTTAGTGAAAGGTATTTGTGCAAACATGGACAGACACTGGAAAATTGCTTATTTATCAGTCCATTCAAGTTGTGTGCTTCACTGGCCTGAAATTTAATCAGGTCATCTACAAATGCAAGTTATGTTTATTAAATTTCACATTCCATTGGTCAGTGGTTCTTCGTGGAGTTTTCTGGGTCCTTCCTCCAGCACCATCTTCACTAGTCAAGGTTCCGATAACCCTATCTTCACCTTGGCGTATCAAACAGCTATACTGGTGCTCTGTCATAGTGACATCTACTGGATCTCATGCATTGCCTCCCTTAGTATATAATACCAACTAATCAATAGTGTGGTGCATTGTACATCCACTGAAAATGGTGGTTGCAATTGACCTAAAAAGGATACTTTGTAAGTTTAACATCGAAAGTATGACTATGTAGGAGAGGGAAGCCATTACAGGTGTATTTTAGTGAAAGGTATTTGTGCAAACATGGACAGACACTGGAAAATTGCTTATTTATCAGTCCATTCAAGTTGTGTGCTCCCCTTGTCTCGATCACATAGGAACCGTGTTCTAATCTGAACAACTTAATTTTGATTGGATGTGGTGGTTAGCTGCTGCATCCAATGAAATTCACAGACCCGAAGCTCAGAAATATCTGCTTGATATGCCAAGGTGTAGATAGAGCTATCGGAACCTTGGCTATCGAAGATGCCTCCACCAGATACACCAGCTGCCATGTATAGTCTATCATGTGCTGAAAAAATGGCATTAAATCCACAACAACTTATCAAATTTCATTGACTATTTCAAGTAGTCTTTATTAAATTGTACTGTTTTTTGTTAAAGTATGTATGTAACAAGGTTTGATGGCAACAATAGTGGCATCATAGTTGCAACTAATGATTAAGTAAAATCAATTAAACAAACATTTAGGAAGATATACTCTTCCCTATAAATGCAAACATTAATTACAAGATAAAATATAAAACTTAAAGATATTACAATTTTGTAATAAGTATATAAAGTAACACACAAAATCCTTAAAATATGATGAAAATTTGTTGTAAAAAAAATCAGATTCCCATTAAAATGACCATGATTTTCTCAGGTGATACATTCTCATAGTTTCTTCAAGTTGATTAAGCAAAATACTGCCATCTCACAGGGTAAAACTTACACATTCTATGAGAATGTGTTCCACTGTCCATGGACTGGCAGAGTTTGCATTCTGGTCAAGATTTACCTTTCAGGAAGTATGCATCAGTCAGGTATGTGTGCAATACACAATCAGCCCCATATCACCTCATTTCTGCAATTCTATACAATGGATTCCACTCACCAATATTGGGTCAAACAATTAAAAGTCCTAAATGTTTCCTAAAAAAATGCGTAAAAACTAAACATGGTGTAAAGACCTGGAAGTCAAAATAAGGTCATCTAAATATGAATACCAAATTTCAGTTGTCTTAGTGCTATAGCTTGACTGTGCCTATCGTATTCTGTCCAAATAAGTACATTTCATCCAAAAATTTCAAAGAAGTGTAACAAATTTAAAATTATTGACCTTATAATCTAATCAGGGCATGTACATGTCAATAGGTAAATGCCTACCAAATTTCATTTGTCTAATTCAAGTGTTTTTTTTAATTGCACTAACAAGGTTCTTGTCGCAACCAATACAGTGTTCATCAAGTTTAAACAAGTGGAAAAAATATAAATATTGCTGTGATGACTTGACAATCTCAGGTTATTTACATGTGAATACAAATAGGCCCACCAAAAATTTGTTTGTCTGTAAAATAGCTTTTCTTTAATTTTGCAAACAGTGCTTTAGTCTGAAAATCTACATCTCCAAAAAGTTTCAAACAAGTGTACAAAATTGAAAAATTGCTATAAATACCTGAAAATCTAATCAGCCTAGTTTACATTTGGGTACAAATACACCTACCAATTTTTTTTGTCCACCTCAAGTGAAGTTTGTTTTACTGTGCCAATAAGGTTTTTTCCAAAAATGTCCAAGCCCAAAAAGTTTTAAAAATTTCAGTCTTGCAAATCTAATTAATTAATCTACTCCTTACCATAATAACATTTCAGACATCATCACTTAAAGTCAAACAGTTTTGTACTATCATGCTAAAATGGATGGACTTATATGCATGTACAAATGGAGAGCTACAATGCAATATGCTCCCATCTGCTAACACAGTTATACAGTGACAAAATTATTATTCAATAAATTGTTTGATGAGTAAACAGAAAAATAAAACTTTAAAAAGCTTTAAATTCAAGACAAAAATAAAATGGAAAAACATAAATAATATAAATACAGTTTAAATTTAATTATTTCTGAACAAACAGATGAACCATCTAAAACGTATGTACTGCATTATCTTGACTGATATTATGTACAATATGTGCTTGTGTACCTCAATGCTTGGAGAATAAATTTTGCTTCAAATTTCTTTACAGTAAGATAGAAGTGAAACAATTCATCCCCAGAACAAATATGAACCCCTGTGGTTGCAATAAAATTACTTTAAATTAGGGATGAACAGGTACCCAGCCTGGCCACCTGGACTGGGTTTTGCACCACCCAGAAATACCCATCCCAGCCAGATTTTAAATGAAAAATTTATTATGTTGGGTTGGTTCCCCCCCCCCCCAGGTAATACAATTTAAAAAAAAAAAACAACCAAAAATTTTTGTTTTATGGTCAACAAAAATGAGGGGGAGAGAGGGGGTGTAGAAACAAAACAAAATGGAAGTGGAGAAACCTGAAAAGGTAACAACTGACCCAGCTGGTTAGTTCCCTGCCAGTTACCTGGACCCCATACCTTTCAAAAGTTTCCTACCTATCCATCCCTACTTTAGATGCCAAAAAATGTAAGTATATGTCTCCCTAACTGTTAATAACATTGTTTCCTCTTTTGCTGAATGCTGGAATCCAAATCTGGGAAATAAATATTTTTAGAAAGTTAAATACTCGAACATTTCATAAGCTGTCATCCTTAATGTTAATGGATCATCTTTGATACTGTATAACATAGTCTAACCTCGAGGTAAAACAGGCTTTGATATTGTATACTGTATTTACCGTATATGTTGGGACACCATAAATTAATTTTAAAAGTAATTTTTTTGTGTACTGTATGTTCTGGGACACATCATTTTTTTTTAGTTGTAAGTTGTGGGACACGTTTTAAATCATTCGAAAATTACACATCGGAAAATGCACTCAAACTGAAATTTTATTTTAAAATATATACAACTGTGTACTTGAGATAAAACTCTTAATCAACTGCAGCAGCATCTCATCAACAAAGCTCTTCTCCTGCACACATACGATCCACTCTTATTTTTTTTTTAGCTTTCTCATACTGTGCAAAATTGTTAGAGGCAACACATCACCTGAAGCGGAAACTGCAAGGACTAAAGTCAGATTTTTTCAAATTTGCACCAGTTTAATTCTCACAATTTTGATCCCCATCTTATTGTCAGTCCATCCAGGAATGCAATCAAAGTACACTAGAATTTCATCCATTTTAATGATCATATTGTCGGCAAATCATCTGCTTCTCTTCTGTGATTCACGAATTCATCACGTGATTTTATTTTCTCCAAATCTTCTGGGTGACACCGGGTCATTGATATCAGTGCATGAAACACTATATTGTGTCACTTTAAAACCTGTTCCATTATTTCAATTTATTTTCAAAATTACCGTGAATACCAGTGAAAAGGAACCAAAGTTAGCTTCTATATCTTGGCTGTCTTTGTAGATTAAAAAAAAAAAAACAAAAAAAAATATTGACACACTTAAAAGAATCCAAAGATGGCTTCCAAGGTCAGCTTGCTTTACAATAAAATAACCTTTGTATTGATATCCTTTAAGAAAGAAACAAAATCGGCTTCAGAGTATCCAAAGTTGGCTTCCACGGTTGGCTTGCCTTGTAATAAAAATAACCTTTGTCTTTGATGTCCTGTCGGTAAGTTCAAAGAAGAAGTTTAGTGCTCGCTGCCAATTGTGTTTATTTATCACCAGGGCTTCTATGTGCTTGGCATCTGTAGTTATAATTAATACAAAGGAGCATTGATGTCTGCGGGTAAATAGTAATGATACTTTTGTAACCCATGCTGGCAAAATGATTGTCACTTACACTCAAGTGAATGTGTTTTTAAATGATGATTTTTGTTTGTGAGATACTGTCATATGGTAGACCTGGATATAATTCAATCTTGTTTATTTTGCACCTAACAACATGTCATGCATGAATGGTAGTTGTCTTCAATATATCGGTTGATTATTTTCCTCTTGTTTGCAATTATGTTGGATCCAGTTTTCAGTTGGATAACATATTCAAACCTTTGAGCACAACCAGACACAATTTGTTTCTCAATGTTCATGTCAATGAACAATGTGGCATGTGTTATCAGACATAAGCGATACATGCTACAGTATGGAGGCCTACGCTACATATACGGATTTCATGGATATATTTTATTCCTTAATGCTCATGTTGACAAGAAAAGAATAAATGAATAACAATACAAGGTTAGTTTCTTTCTTTTTATTATCAAATAAGCGTTTTGTTTATCTATTTTAGTGGAACAAGCATGGGGGGGGAAGCATAAATGCAATATAAATTTATTTTGTTTCTTAAGTCTTGGGACATATGACCTAGGTGAAAAAAAGTTTCCCTGTAAGTTCTGGGACAGGAGAAAAAAATAATTTTATTGTGTCCCAAATATATACAGTAAATACGGTAACATGGTCTAACCTTGTGAGCAAAACAGGCTCTGATTATCTATAACATAGTCTAACCTTGTGAGGTAAAACAGGCTTGAGGCTTCTGCTAAAGTACTGGAAGTTTTTGCCATTTTTGTGAACCTGAAGTCTCTCCCCATCATACTTTATCTCTGCATAGAACCCATTTGGGCACTTCTTCATGGCCTGATCTATTGATCGGCAGGCCTCTGCCTAAAAGGAGAGATAGCATTGCCTATTTAGTTTAGGTAAATTCTGAAGAAATGTGGATTTTGTAAAACAAATCCAGAATGAAAACTGAGTTCTTGAAATTATAAAACATAGAGCATTTATCCAGATATGTAAAACAGCAAAATGCATAGATCTAAATTCCTGTGGAATAAATCTCATATTTTCTTTCCTCAAATTGAAATTTTTATATATCCATTTTACTTTATCTCAAGATATTTTTGACAATACTGAGATCTAGTTTGAACTGGAGATAGCATATTATGATGAAAAGTAACCTCTGTGTGTGTGTGTGTGTGTGTGTGTGTGTGTGGTGTTCAGTGGTATGGCAGCATTATGTAGTGCCATTAAAAGTCAAGTAATAAAAATGTACAAATAAGGCATTGAAAAAAAAATGTTAGAAAGAAAGAAAACTTCCAAATAAAAATAATAATGTAGTCCTACAAGAAAAAAGGCAAAGATGTCAAAATTCTTTAAAAAAAGGTAATTAACATAAATAATAAAGCTTTAAAAAAGTATCAAAATCCTACACAGACTCTAAATTTTAATGTATAAACCACAACTTTTAAAAAGTCCACAAGTTTGGTAGGTTTTGTGTAACATCTATTTGGTGCTATGTATATCAATATTGTGTGTTTCACTTTTGGTCCATGACTGTAGATTCTATTTTTAGATAGAGCTATAAATGAGTTGTTTACTAGTTTTTAAATATGCCTTAATAATGAACCTATTTACAGCTTGGGGTTATTTTCTGATTGGATGATTGAGTACTGCAAAATATGTCAGGTGAGGATGTATTGTTAAATAAGTCACATAGACCTGAATTACAACTTAGAGTCATAATAAAGTAGTGGAGATGTATATAAGAACTGAAGTAAACAATTATTCTTATTACTATTTCCTATTGTTGTTCTTGTTTAATATGAGTCTGCAGATGTATTTTATGTGATGTTTAGATTTAATTTGAGAGGAATTATTTATTTAAAATATTTATTGGAATTACTAAGTCATATGACAGTCTGGACTAAAGCAACATTTTGGAATTATTGTGAATTCATTTGAAGACATCTGGACAATGCTATTGTGATACATCAAGACTGTTGGCACTTCAGCACATTCAAGACCATTGGCACTTCAGCACATTCAAGGATATTAGTACAAAGGAACATTCAGGACCTGAATTAATTAGGAACACTATACTCTTTTGGACTTGTAAAAGACCTTTTAGGGTTATTTTTGGATTCAATTTATAACTGAAAGAATTAAATTATTTAGGTATTACAAAACTTGTTGGTTTTGCTTCCTTCTGACACTAAGTTTAAGACCATAAAGTCATAACACTTGAGAAATTCATTTAAATTTTGTACATTTGGGAACCTTTTCTTATAACAAGATTTGAGGAATTCCTTAAAACTATTTAAAGGTGAATTCAAAGCATGGCTGAATTTTAAGCCACTAAACCTTTGAAAACCCACTGTTGTTAATTTAGGATTGCTAACCAAGTATCAAGAAATATAATTAAAAATCTAAATTTCAAGATGAAAATGAGAGGTGTTTAGTAAAACTGGGGCCAGATCCTAGTAAAATATTGCATTGATAGATCAGCAAATCTGAGTCAAAACTGTCTGCAGTTGAGCCCATGTTAATTATGCCCAAATAGAGTAATTACATGAGGCACTTATTATCTCTGTTGTTTCCAATGTAGTTATCTGCTTATTATCCCTGTCATTTTCAATGTAGTTATCCACTTATTATCCCTGTCATTTCCAATGTAGTTATCCACTTATTATCCCTGTCATTTCCAATGTAGTTATCCACTTATTATCCCTGTCATTTCCAATGTAGTTATCCATTTATTATCCCTGTCATTTCCAATGTAATTATCACTTATTATCCCTGTCATTTCCAATGTAGTTATCCACTTATTATCCCTGTCGTTTCCAATGAATATGTGTAGACAGAGAAATCCTGCATATTTTTATCATACCAACACTTTAAAAAGGTAAGAATATGAAGAACAAAATCATAATAGTTTACATTTATGGTAAAGAATTTTTCTGCAGATCTAATTAGCTTTCAGTTAAACATTAATCTGGAATCAAATGCATCTTTGCAATGATCAATGATGTGTTCTGTTTCTAATCTACTATAACATTCATGTTGTGCTTAAATTCAACCCTCATTTTATGATTACGGTTAGAGTTAAAAGCTCCATATTAGTGTGTGGATATATAATGTGCTCCTATTCTAAAATAGTGTGAAAAGTACAAGAATTCCCACAACCATACTAGCATTGGCAGCACTGGGGTCATCAGAGATGCTCGGACACTAAGCTTCTTGCTAAGACCTAGCTTGCTGCCTTTGTTCTCTAACACTCTGTCGACTACATCACGCAGGTCACGTGAGGCTTGGAATGCTGCATAGGCATTAGCGTCAAGGCCATCAAGACTGAAAGAAGTAAAAGTTAAATTATAAAATCTTGCATTTAAAAATTCCTGCATGTCTCCTCTTAAACCCTAATATATGACACACTGGAATTTTTTTATTTTGTGATGGCCCCCTCCCTTCATTTCACAAACCTGATATCTAGCCTTAACAACAGGACCAGGGTAACAAAAGGAGGATTAACTATCCTGTGCATTCTCCCTGACTGTGGAGGTGAACAGAACTCTGAATAGGCACCTGTTTGCTTAATTGCATGCTCAATTGTTTTGATAGCCTGACCTTGCCTCTATCATCTTACCTGTACACTTGTAACCACCTGGTTTCAAAATCTTGTCTTTAAATGTACATCTAGAAACCAGTTGTCTGGCTGGGCACCATATTCTGAAAACATTCTAAGAACCAAAACTCAAGCTCAAAGTCTGAAAACTTCAAGAGTTTGTAATTTTAATAAGAATAAAGCTAGAATTCTAAAAGTTTCAGAATGTTCTTAACTTGGACCAATCAGTGAGACTGCCAAATGTCTATGATATAAATGCACCTTAAGTATCCCTTCTGAATTCAGTGTTTTCAGCCCAAGTTTGAGTTTTTAACTCAAAAATGTTTGAGAATACATGGTCTGGACATTGCCAAAGAATTTGGGTGAAGACTTAAGTCCTGAATACATAATCAACCAAAATGGTTGCTTCCTTGGTCAAGATAATTCATGATTATTAGAATTTTTCCTTACTCACAGCATAATAGAGTTCAAAATTTTCAGCAATATCACACAGCCTTCATCAGCAATTACTGTTGATCATGTGACTTATAATGTTTACGTGATATCAACAGAAACAAGAAGCAGCAATGTGATCACAGTCTCACCAATAGTTGCCAATTTATACATGGAGCTTTTGAGGAAAAGGCCTTGGAATCAGTCAGGAAACCACCATCTATATGGTTCAGATATGTGGACCATACTTTGAAATACATGAATACCATGTGTAGGATTTCTTCAATTCATCTCAATTCTAATGACCCACATGCTTGGTTCACATCTGAACAAGAAGAAAGTGGCAAACTGCCATTCTTGGACACATGTATAAACATAAATAATGATAGATCAACCAAAGTCACTGTGTATAGAAAACCAACCAACAAAGAACAGTATCTTCAATTTTTTTCCAATCATGATCTGGAATACAAGAGGTTGGTAGTGAGATGTTTATCGCACCACGCTAACTCACTAGTCCCTGATGAGACAGATTGAAATGAAGAAGCAGAGCATGTGAAAGCTGCACTATGAGTATACAGCTATCCAGAGTGGAATTTCAAAACTCCTAGTGAAGAAGAAAACAACACCAAATAAAACCAGTGGTGGCCCAAATAAAACCAACATCAGTATGCCTACATCAGAAGTCCTAACTAGAGCATTTGGACAACATGGGATTATAATATATTTATATATATATATATATATATATATATATATATATATATATATATATATATATATATATATATATCACAAACCATACAATTCTTTAAGAGAACAACTTACATATGTGTAGGACATAACAGAAAATTTGAAAACATGTGGTGTGGTTTATCATATCAAAATGCAGTGACTGTGAGAATGACTATGTTGATGAAACAGGCAGTGTTAGAAACAAGGATTAAAATACACATTCGTAGAGTCTTCTGCAATACATGAACATTGTAGCAAACAGGGACATTCTGTCATTCCCAATCAGACCAAGGTCATGACATCTGAGGACCACACATGGAAATGGAAGGTAAAGGAGGCAACTGAAATATGACAGCATAGGCCAACACTATACAAGGATGAGGAGCTTGAATTACCAACCATCTACACCAGTCTCCTCATATCACATGACCATTATAAGTCACATGATCAACAGCAGTCACTAATGAAGGCAATGTGATATTGCCAAAAATTTTGAACACTGAGATATTTATGCTCTGAGGAAAGGAAAATTCTAATAAATCAGAATACATTTGTTTTGGAATTTTTTTTTTTACATCCAACATAAGTCCAACCAGTGAAATTTTTGAAGTCAAGATGAAAACTTAAAGAAATACTGATGAAAAAGGAGAAAAAAATTTAAGTCTTAGCTTTGACCAATCAATCATTTAAGTCTTGATATAATGCTGACATCATTGATTCAATATTACAAAGCACGTCTATGCTCAAATTCAGACTCTAAAAAATTTGGCCAACATTAAACAAGTGTCCAGTCTGATATTAGAAATCTGAGTTGAGTTTAGGTCAGTCTGAGAAATGTTTGTCAATCTTTGGGCATAAGAGGTATTCAGAATCTAAAAATGATTCATTGGAAAATAAAAACAATTCAAACACTTGGTCTAAATGTTGTATTTAAGATGCACCCACAGATGCAAAAATGGATGGGCAGACATCAAGACTTCAATGTCTCACTTTCTTTGACATATATTTCATACATTTATTTTTTTTATCAGTGACTAAACATAAAGTGAATCAATCTGTTTAAAATATGTTCAAAAACAAGGGTGCCTGCTTAAGAAAAAAAAAGAAACCATACTGTAAATGCTTAGTGCTTCGTACTAGAGATTTGACATCAGTCACTCACATATTCTTGGCACCAGCATTTATCCTGAGGTCATGTTTTATCAGTCGGACAAACATTTTCAGATCATTGCTTGTGCATCTGAAATAAGAAAATTTAATGATTGTTATTATGAAAAGCAACACCACAAATCAGGAACATTTTTAACAAGTTAAATGCTATCATAACAGGATAAAAAAGGAGACTTGTGATACAAAGCCACAGCTTGCATGTTGAACCCAAGCTTGAAAAATTGCCATCAATCTTATAATCTTGACCAAATCCCATCAATTGTTAAATACTACATGAGCAAATGTGCATGCTCTTAAAGGGATGTAGCTATGGGGATAGCTTGGGAGGGTGGACCCATATTATGACCAGATAAGAATTATGAAATAAACATTTTATTCCAAAAATTAATTTATTCTTTAAATACACTACCTGATTATAATTCATTGGGAAAATAGGTGAGAGGAAGAGGGAGTTACATCCCCTTACCCTGGAGTTGTACCTGTCTCCAGTCTCCTGTATACAGAGAAGTTTCAAGTCATGTGATAGATGTGAGCTAGAGTTAATATATAATTAGTACATGGATGCAGTTTAGGGAAAAGCCTTGCTCCTGAAAATCCATTCATAGCAGAGTAACCCATGTATTTGAAATGTGAGACTGACTCCCAAACATGCATGTCCATAGGGGAATCTAGATGGTATAGTCTAGGGTATGTTCAGAATGCTGAAATAAGCTGTTGCAACCACGTCAAGCATGAAATCAACTGCTACAATGTCATCAGTCAGATGTGTGTAGACAGAATTTCTGATCTTTACATAAAGGTTTCAACACTCACAGGCCTATGATGTATTTGTTGACAGCTGGGACTTCATAATAAAACAATGGTATGCACATCTTGTAAAAAGTCGACTTAAAGTTTTATGGGAGGCATTTTGTGAAAAGAAAGATCTACTTATGCTTTGGTCTTGAAGCTACCTTGCATGAGGTCAGAAACTCTACTTGACTGTAGAACCTGTTTGACGATGCTGGTCTTCCTTTTTCTTAAGAGATTAATGAATGCTGGAGTTCTGTAAGAGGCCTCTGATGAAACAGGACAAAGCAAAGGCCAGAAGACTAACTTAATCAATGCATCTAAGACTTGACCTTCACTTATGTTGGACTGAGGAAGGCAGATGTTACTTGTGAGCATGTGTCCTTGAACAACTAAGAGTGGTCTTGCGATGAAACCAAACTTTTTCTAGCAAATTATGTTTCTTTAATAATACTTACCCAATCATTATGCCTTAGGAGAACTACTACCCTAAAAAATTCAGCCCTCCAATGCTAAAACTTTTTAGCTAAAAAGCTAAAAGTTATCTGCCCATCAGGCATGGGGCCAATTACCACAGTAGTCTTAATTGATTGTAATCGACTACAGTGTGAGTTGTAATCATAATTGTAATCACTGACTTCAGAAGCTCTATAATCGTAACTGTCCTTCACTGACAGTGTAATTGCATAGTGTAATCATGATTACAAACGATTACATCACTAATTATATTCTTAATAATTGTAAGAATAATAAAAGTTTCCATAAACAAAAGACCAAGAACGTTGACTATTACAATAAGGAATGGGTAATTTTAGGTGGCTGATACAGTCTAATTGTCTTATAATTGTCAATGAACATTTACAAAAGAATCAAAATTGTTTTTCAATTATACAATGTATGATATTTGCCCAGAACAAAAAAAAAAGATAACAAGCAAATACAAAGCAATCGTAATCTCCCCCTGTAATCGTAATCATGATCATGGTTTCCAAATAAAGTCTAATTGTAATCTTAATCATCAGTGCCAAACAACCTGTAATCATAATCATAATTATAATTGACCCCATGCCTGCTACCCACCTAGGTAGCAGTTGGAAAGTGATATCACCTTGATACAGGGATTTGCACAAATCCCATGAAAAGGCACATTCTATATTGTATGTAACTGCAGATAGGCTGGGAGGATGTATGTGTACTATGATTGGGTAAGTATTATTGAAGAAACATATTTTACTAGAAAAAAATTGGTTTCTTCTTCAAATATGTTACCCAGTCATAATACCTAAGGAGAATAGGTAAGAGATGGAAGAAGTTACATCCGTTTATGCTTAGACACCATTTCTGATCCCCGAAGATATATGAGACTGCTTCTAGACAACCTGACTGGAGAATCAACTTCACATGTTTGGGAGAACCACTGAAAGGGAAAATGTTTCCCTCCAGCAAATCCCATGAAACTTGTGATATAATGTCCGTATGAAGCTGTTGAATGTCAAGCCAAGTCCTGTTGGGATGAAAAGATCTCCAAGACGTACTCTGGAGACAGTGAACTCTGACTTCCATCTCATGGCATGGATAATGTCAGTTATGAAACAGCTTTGCTCAAAATGGAATGCTTGTGGTGACTGCCCTAACTTCATGAGCTGAAATGCAGAGCAAATTCATTGATCTGGGATTATTTCCCAATATGCAAAGAGAATACTATATTTTATCCAGAATGAAATGCCTGTGCTGATACATCATACTTTACATCACTGGGGGCTAAAAAGAGTCAGGATCTCCATCAATGCAAGGCTTGGTCATTTTCAAGTAGCAGTTTTGAGCTTGCGCTGGGTCCTTATAGATGACCCTGCGATGATGTGTCCAGAGTAGGCTTTTGCTACAAAAGTCAGATTATCCATGAACAGGAGCCTGTTCTTGGCAATGTTAGCAGGGGTCATCATGATTGATCCTGACCCATCCTGTCAGAACTGTAAGTAGTTTAGGTCAACTGGTAAAGCATGTATTGCACCGATTTTGACTGCCATCCCTAGTGCAAGTTGGAAGCAGGTCTTAAATGAGGCGAACAAATGAAGCCCTCAAGAGCAGTTCAAATGGTGTCTTATTCAGCCAGGTTAGCACCCATAACAGTTTAGACTTTGGACACAGAGCCAAAGTTTTCCAATGTGTAAACTTGAAATTTGACAGCTGATTGGATTAGTCTTTGTTTGGTCCGACATCCTCATTTTCATGATGATGCAGCATGTTGGATATCATGGAACAGTAGTCTTCAATCACCAATGGCACTCAGTGGTGCAATGTGTTCCTGCTTACCCCACTGTGCAAAATTTTCTATTACCCTCATACACTTTCAAAGTGGAGGGTCATCTTGCTTAAGCGATTCTCTTCACTACTTGATGAGAGAACTGTTCATTCTTGATGGTTTGTTTAAAATCATCCATTCAGATTCAACAACTTGATTGGAATGGAATGCTTGCCATCACGTTTCCTTGAGCAACTGAGGAAATATCTCTATTTCCTAGGGATTTTCTGCTACTCCACTGATGAAGCCATTGATACAAGATTTTTTCCACTTGGGTGGAGCAATGAAGATGAGGTGACATTCTGACTTTCTTGCTTTCTGTATCATGTTTTGGAAACAGATGTGTTGGATGGTGAGAGTACGCATGGAATCAATTCCAATCTATATAAAGACTGCACTGGCCTTCAGATCCAGGCTTGTGAGAAAAAAGTTGGGAGTTTTGCATCTGCTTTTTCAACAATAGATCAATTAATGGTCGATTCCAGTGGGAACCTATGCAAGTGAAAACTGAGAGATGAAGCAATTATTCTGTTTATATTAGTTGATTATTCTGTGATAACAAGTCTGCTAATACGTACATTCTGCCTGATAATATGACAAACTTGTCAATGGATTTGACACTGAAGACACTAGTTTAGAAATTCTTAAAGAAGAATGCAAAGGTCTTGGGACTTTGTTCCCCCTTGCTTTGTGAGATAATTCACCACAGTGGACTTGTTGGACAGAATGCAAAATGCCCTTTCCATGTTGATTCTCCTGCCACCTATGGAATGCTTCCCTCTGCCTCTCATCTCTAGGATACTGATATGCAACAGATGATCCCCAGTGAGCCAATGTCCACTGGAATCCTGAAACAATGAAAGGAGATGTGCATCTAACCTAGTGTGCTCACATTCATACAAATTGTCAACTTGAGGGTTGTACCTGCCATGAACCACCTGACATTAGTCAAGTGAGATTCTCCCATTTCCTGAGATGGGACCTAATATGCATTGTTTGTTCCAAGGATCAATCTTCCAGCTGCCATGGGAACAACAGTATCATTGAAATGGCCTAAATAAGTGACCTAGGACAATGATGTTCACTGTTACATTGAGTAAGCCCCTCAAGTGAAGGAATACTGGGCTGACTGATGGTTCTTTGTAAGAACTGAAGCTCCCATTGCAATGATTTCAATGCATGTTCTAGAAGGAGAGAGTCTCTGTTCATAATAAAGTTGGGTCAAATATGATTCTTGCAAAGACTGAGCTATCAGCTGCCCTGGGTTTGTAATAGCAACTTGGCACAAGGGCATTAACTGGTCAGAGTGGAATTGAAACGCCATCATAAAATGTAGTAAGTCGCCAACAAATGGGTGTCTTTTACTTGTGAGGGTCTGTGTAAAGATGCTGGGATGGAATACATGATATCATATCATAGGCAGTCCAGTCAGGCATATTTGCAAACTAGATTGGGTTCAGTACTGACTGTTAAGGATCTATATTTGACTGCATGGTGAGAAATTGGGGTGGAATACTCCCCTTCTCTGTGCTTTTATCCACACTGATTATCGTGAACCATGGCTTTGAACTTGTATTTGTTCAGCAATTCTGTTTCACTCCGAGAAAAGCAATATTAAGTTGATACTCTGGTACAACTAGCCATGGGGAGTGAGCTGGGTGCATTGTGGCACTATGGGCAGCCTGAGCCTTAAGAGTGCCTGTGTGCTGAAGTCAGGACAGCATAGCGGATGATG
Organism: Megalonaias nervosa; assembly: GCA_016617855.1. Lineage (NCBI taxonomy): Eukaryota > Metazoa > Mollusca > Bivalvia > Unionida > Unionidae > Megalonaias > Megalonaias nervosa. The sequence continues at coordinate 76,421 of JAECUM010003703.1, read as the reverse complement.
ACCAACATAAGCAGCTCCATAATTCAACAGGCCGGATTGGCTTCATTATTGACCTCGTGCAGTCAGATTCAGATGGCAGAGTCTGATAGTGATGGAACAGGGCCAATGTATCCTCCATAACCTTGTAAAATTCCTTATTGGGTTATGAGATATGTACTGATATTGGAGTGGGTTATAGTATACAGAATCGGTCCCTACTTCACCATGCAAGACACTCTTTAATGCTCCACAGGTTTGCAACTTGACCAACAGTGATAAAAGTTGAACTCTGGCTGGTCTTTGTTTATTAGTATGTTGGCAGATGTTGGAACTATGGACCAAGCTGCTGACCGAGTCGGGGCAGGAGAATGAAACAGGTAGCAACATGCAAAAGATTTCCTTGATTGATGCTCAGAAGGCATACCTTTTCTTGTCAGTGAGATCTAGCGAAAATGACAGAGCTTGTGAGCATACTTCATCAACCTTAGGTGAAAAGGGCAATGCCGACACTTCCTGTGCAATCTGAGATGAACCTGGAGAAGATTGTCTAAGCGGGTGGCCCACCATGCTCACAGTACATCCTGATGTGTGTGTGTGTGTGTGTGTGTGTGTGTGTGTGTGTGTGTGTGTGTGTGTGTGTGTGTGTGTGTGTGTGTGTGTGTGTGTGTGTGTGTGTGTGTGTGTGTGTGTGTGTGTGTGTGATTTGGATTTTTAAAACAAACTTTTAACAATTTTTCAATCGCTATGATGTCTGCAGTATGGCAGTTTATAGTGATGTCTAGCACTGAGGCGTCATGCTGCAGACATGTAGCATGTCCCACCCAGTCACATTATTCTGACACCAGATGAACCAGTCTTAACACTAACCTCTTTATGCTGAGCGCCAAGCGAGGCAGCTGTTAGTACCATTTTTATAAGTCTTTGGTATGAGTCGAATGGGGTTCGAACCCGCGACTTCCTGCATCCAAGGCAAACGCTCTAACCACTAGACCACTGGAGCTGTCCTGATCAATATGTAATTCAGTTTATAATATAGGATGACGTTGAAAAAAAAACAAAACAAAATTGAAATGTTACCGTATTTACCATTTAAGTTGGGATATCTTATTTTTTGGGACACCATAAATTAATTTTAAATGTAATTGTTTTGTGCACTGTATGTTCTGGGACAAATAGTTTTTTCAAGTCGTAAGATGTGGGACACATTTTAAATCATTCGAAAATTACACGTCGGAAAATGCACTGCAACTGAAATTTTATTTAAAAAAATATAGAACTGTGTACTTGAGATAAAACTCTTTAATCCACTGCAGCATTATCTCATGAACACAACCCTTCTCCTGCACACGTACAATCCATTCTTTCGATGCATGAATATTATTTTTAGCCTTCTCATACCATGAAAAATTATCGTTAGAGGAACACATCATTGAAGCTGCAAGGACTAAAGTCAGATTTTTTTTCTCAAAAATCTGCACCAGTCGTGCTAATTCTCACGCTTTTGACCCCCATCTTATCGTCAGTCCATCCATGAATGAAATCAAAGTACACTAGAATTTCATCCATGTTATGATCATATTGTTGGTGAAATCATCTACTTTTCTTCTGGCCTTCATGAATTCACCAAATGATTTTATTTTCTCCAAATCTTCTGGGTAACGCTGGGTCATCGACATCTGTGCACAAAGCACTATATTGTGTCACTTTAAAGTTTGTTCTATTGTTTCAATTTATTTTCAAAATTTCCCCCCCCCCCAAGTACCAGTGAAAAGGAACCCAAGTTATCTTCCTTATCTCAGCAATCTTTGTATATTAAAAAAAAATAAAATTGGCACACTTAAAAGAACCCAAAGTCAGCTTCCATACAAAAAATAGCCTTTGTATTGATATCCTTAAAAAAAAACAACAAAAAAAACAGGCTTCAAAGTATCCAAAGTCGGCTTGCTTTGTAATAAAAATAACCTTTGTCTCTGATGTACTGTCGGTAAGTTCAAAGAATGAGTTTACTGCTCACTGCCAGTTGTGCTTATTCACCACTAGGGTTTCTATGTGCTTGGCATCTGTAGTTATAATTATTACAAATGGGCATTGTGTTCTGCGGGTAAATAATATACACAGCAATAACTTGCTTTAATGATACTTTTGCAACCCGTGCTAGTGAAACAATTGTCACTTGCACTCAAGTGACTGCATTTTCAAATAATGATTTTTATTTGTGAGATACTGTCATATAGTTGACCTGGATATAATTCAACCTTTGTTATTTTGCACCTAACACCATATCATGCATGAATGACAGTTGTCTTCAAGGTATTGGTTGATTATTTCCCTCTTGTTTGCAATTTTGTTGGATCCAGTTTTCAGTCGGATAACATATTCAAACCTTTGAGCACAACCAGACACAATTTGTTTCTCAATGTTCGTGTCAATGAACAACATGTCATGTGCTATCGGACATAAGCGATACACACTACAGTATGGGACTCTACACTACATATATGGAGTTAGTGGATATATTTTATTCTTTAATGCTCATAATGAAAAAAAAAGGAATAAATGATAACAATACAAGCTTAGTTCTTTCTTTTTATTATCAAATGAGCTTTTTATTTATCTATTTTATTGCAACTGCAGTGGGGGGGGGCACAAATTCAATACAGACTTATTTGTTTTTTAAGTCTTGGGACATATGACCTAGGTAAAAAAAGTTTCACCGTAAGTTCTGGGATAGGAAAAAAATTTTGTTATCATGTCCCAATATATACGGTAAATACGGTAAGCAGTTTCCTTTGTTTTTCAGTTAAAAAATATATAGGTATTTTAATTAATTATCTGAAAATTTCTAGGTATATATAAAAAAAAAATCACAGAAATTTGATCTTGATTGCTAGGTGATGCATTGTCATCAGCAGTGGAAAATCCGTACCATGACTTGACACTTCCTGTCGTGTAATGACCCCAATTTACTAATGCTGACTACTCAACTCCTCAAGATTGCATTACAATTACAATACTATATATGTAAAACAATATTTTGAGACTAAAGCTACAAAGAAATTAATGAATTGCCATATAATGCTTGTACAGAATTTGCTGATTCAAGACAAAGATATTTTAATATTTTCATAAAGTGTAAGGATTATTTTGTGTATTTTAATACCATTTAATTTACAGAACCCTTAAAATACCAGTTGCTGCCGAACTTCTTCTGCCATTACCATACCTGACCTGAAATCACCTCTCCCTACTTTCTTATCACTTCATCCTATTTAAACAGGAAGAAGTCACTTCATCCAACTTTTTGGTAAAGTGTAACCTTTAAAAAAAATTGTCAAGAATTGAGCCAGATGACTGAATTTGCAAACACATTAATTATACAAACCTGTAAATAGCTGAAACCTTGGGAAAAGGTAAACCTGGCTTTTGAATACAGGTAACCTCTGTGAATGAGTTTATGTTTTTAAATTGGTTTTGAACCAATAATCATACATCAAATTCCATTATCATTATCATTATTATTATTATTATTATTGTCTTATGCACACTTTTCATCAAAATGATGAAATATATTTTGTTTAATTTCCACACAAAATTACTGTATCCTGCTCACTTCAATCCAACCTATAAATTGACATACTGACACCTCTGACTTTGATTCTATGTGACTAAAGTACAGAGTAAGTAAAATAAGAAACATTGAAAATGATTCACATGATATTCATTTGTCTAAATAAAATGCATTCTTATACAATTGTAGTTTGTATAGACTAAGTAATCTCTGTAGACATTGTGCCATTACCTGTTTAAGGCAGGGAGTGACCACTCTGGTAAGGAAAGACCTAGCAGATGGATGCATAGGTTAGGTGACCATTACATACAGGACAATTATACTGGACATGTGCCATAGGAAATTAGAATGGATAATGTGATTAGGTGACAGCTGAGTAAAGGTAACCATTAGGACAGGTCAGATTGTATATGCTTATTGTTATGGCTATATGGTCACAAACTAAGTTACAGAAAAAAGAGCTCCTCTGAATAATTCACAATAGTCCCAGAATAATATTTCAGTCCAATGAGCACTTTGTAGTTCCAATGAATAATCTAAACAAATGGTTTCTGCCAAATAATATCTAAACACAACATAAAATACATCTGCAGACTTGATGTTAGAGCAAGAACACAAGAAATAACACTGACCAAAATTGTCCAGCTCCATGTACTTATAAACATAAAGGGTGAAGAAACATTTTGCTACCACTTGCTATGTGACTTTTCACAAATATTCCACAACATAAAAGAACCCACATGATCTAAACCAGAGAAAACTCAATCTACCCGAGGGCCGCATGAGGGCATTTTCGATGGCCCAAGGGCTGCACCACCTATCTTATCTCTCATAATACCTTGTGATGCCAATCATTTTGCAGGCCACAGGATACAGCTTGGCGGGCTGCATGTTTGAGACCCCTGACCTAAACTATCTAATGGATATAACTTAATTCTTTGAAGAACCCACATGACTGACCTGTCCAATGGGAAACAACCTCAAACTCATAAACAGGTTTTATTATTAATATTATTATTAATGGTCTAAAGACTTACATCAACAACTATTTATAGATCCTATGCAATCTACACTGGTCTCTTAATATCTTAAAAATAGAACCTATATTCATATACAAAATTTCCCTATGGACAATTACTATAATTTACAGTCATTAATAAAATTTAAAAAACTAATAGATATACATAACATTATATCAACAAAGTGGGGGCCCCGAGTGGCCGAGTGGTCTAAAGCGCTCTCTGTTACGGATCACTGCCATCTCACCTCTGTCTGCGTGGGTTCGAGTCTAAGATTCAGCATATGTGGATATGTGAGAAAGCTTGCCAGTAGCTTCTTGTGGGTCGGTGGTTCTTTCCGCGGATTTCCTGGTTTCTTCCTCCACCATTAATACTGGCTGCCATGTATAGCCTATAGTGTGCTGAAAAATGGCGTTAAGCCCCACAACAACAACAACAACAACAACAACAACATATCAACAAAGTTATAAAGCATACTCCGAAGGAGAAAACCACAAAAATGTTAGGTTGTGAATTTCCTATATTAACAGAATTTGCACAAATTTAACAACACGAAAAGGTTTATAATATTTTATTTACTTTGCTATGACCCTTACTTGCTGGTAACTTTGGCAAGAACTCTTTGTTGGGCATCCTCTTTGGTATGCAAGGACAATTCTTGAAGCATTTCATCCACCTGTTTTGAAGAAATCATAGTACAGCCATGATGGTCTAAACTTAACTGTGATAAAAAAAAAAATGATCCTGCTGTGTTAGTTTAATAATGGATTTCTAAATCAATGAAAAAAAGAAAGAAATTTCTTCTAGTAAAGTATGTTTCTTTGATAATACTTACCTGATCATAATACCTTAGGTGAACTACTACTAACTCAAAATTTCAGTCCTCCTAGATTAAAACGTATTAGTTTAAAAAGTTAAACGTTATCTGCCCACCTAGGTGGCAGATCAAGGGATCTCACCTTGATACTGGGATTGGCACAAAATCCAGTGATGTCATCAGAAGGCACATTTCTATATGGATACTGCAGGGAGGTTAGGATGGTTTATGTGTATTAAGATCAGGTAAGTATTATCATAGAAACGTATTTTACTAATAAAATTGTCAAGATTGGTTTCTGCGTCAAATACATTACTAATATCATAATACCATAGGAGAATAAGAGGTGGAAGAAAATAATCCACTTACCATGAAGAAACTATCTCTGATCCCGTAAGGTGAGTCAGCTTCTAGATAACGTGATTGAAAAATAGACTCCATATGTTGGGGAGCTGCTTGGAAAGGGAAAACTTTTCTTCCCTCAAATCCAGCATAAGTCATGAAGCATGTCCTTATGAAGCTGTTTAACAACCCAAGAAGGTAACCTTTGTGCCATGGCTATAGACCTCTCCAGTTCGAGTTAAGTCTTTCAAGATGAAAGATCTCTGAGATAAATTCTAGAGTAGTGTACTCAGATCTCCATCCAACAGCATGGATAATAACAGAGAACAGTTTTGCTCTTATGCAATGTTTATCACAACTGTCCTAACTTTGTAGAAAGCGATTCAAAGCAAATTTATTGGTGTGGAGTTATTTTCTGATATGCAGAATGAATAACCCACTTTATCCGGGATGAAACTGTCTGTGTTGATATATCATCCTTTCGTTCTATGAGGATGCTAATAGGATCTTCCTCTATGCAATGGCTCGGTCTTCCTTAAGTACTACTTCAGAGCTCACAGTGGTTCCTGTAGATGACCTTGCGATGAAGTGTACAGAGTAGACAGGAATTATTTTTAAAAAAGTCTGATTACCCATGCATGGTAGCCCCTTCTTGGCAATGAGCCATCTGGAGTAATATTGAACCATTTTGTCTGAACTGCATGGAGACAGATCCACCAATAGGACATGTATTTGCTGATTCTGCCTGCCAATCAAAACTGCATTAAGGAGGATTGATGTATATGAAAGGTGAACCAATGAAGCTCTTTACAGCCATTTAAATGGAATCTTGTTCAGCCAAATAAGTACTCATAATAGATTCTACTGGACATGTGTAATCCAAATGGACAGAAGATCGGATGGGTCTTTGGTTTGCTCAATATTTTCTCTTCCATGATTAACACAGTGTACCAGTCATCATGGAAGGGTAGGTTTTAATTGGTGCCAACTGTTTTCTCATCGAAGAACCATAAGAGGTTAGCTATTGAGGTATAGCAGTCGTTTAAAGTGTTCTTATGTGCCACTCAGAATATATTCCACTGCCTTCATCAACCAGCAAGTTAGAGGGGCCATCTCACTTGAGGGATTTCTCTAACACTGGTTGCAAGAACAGTTTGTTCCTGTGGGTGTAATTTAATAAGATCCAAACATGCAGGGTCAGAACTCTGGGTTGGGATGAAACCCCTGTCATTGTGATTGCTTCAAGAAGATGAAGGAATATCTGAATTCCTGTTAAGTCTTTTGTGCAATTGATGAGGCTGATCCAAGATTTCCCATCTGAATTGAGTAAACAGGATGAAGAGACACTCCAATTCATTTGCTTCCTGTATTACCTTCAGAACCCGAGATGTTGGGAGAAAAAGTATCTTTGGCTGCTCCAGTCATTAGAAAATGCATAGATTATCCAGACCTTTGGATCCAGGACTGGCAAGACAAAAGATGGAATTTATGTCATTCCATCTTGTTGCCAACAGGTCCATCATTGGTCAGTCTCTTCCAGCATCTATTGAGTATAAACTAAGGGATAAAGAGACCATACTGTTTTTATTAGATGGCTCCTGTGGGACAATTAGTCCGCCAATACATCAGCCAGCCTAGGATATGTCAAACTTGGATGTGGATTTGTCATTGAAGACACCACTTTAGAAAATCCCAAACAAAAATATAAAGGTCTGGGTACTTGGTTCCACCTTGCCAGTTGAGATCAATCACCACAGTGGAGTTGTTGTAAAGAATGAGAACTCCACACTCCACTGGCATAAAGAAATTATAGGAGACTTGCCCCCCACCCCTGTGTTCACATCCATACTGATCATGATTGCTGGAGGTTGGACCTGCAGAGGTTTCCCTGACACAAGTCCAGTGAGGTTTCCCTACCTTCGAGATGTAACTGCATATATTGTGCTGCCTGTAAAAGCTGATTCAATGGTCAAAGGCTTGGTGTCCATTTGAACCACAGAATCACTGTAATGGGAGTGTGAGAAGGTGACCTAGGACTAAGATGTGAACTGCTGTATTGAGCAAACCCACAAAGTGAAGGAATTCTCTAGCTGATGGATTGTTCCATATAGGCAAGGAATTAACCATTGTACTAATTCAATTCTCGTTCTAGTGGGTGACATACTTGAATGTTAAGGTCCAGGCCTACATGAACAAAATCATGAAATAGTATGAATACTGAGATAACACTGATGAAAAGGAGACTGAGAATTAGAAGGATGGTAACAACTAATATCATGTCTTGCTCCAGATATAACTAGCCTGATGTTTTTTGTAGATGAACTGCAGTACTTCTGGATCCCATATTGATTGGCAGGTGTTGTAGAATGAGTGCAGAACTCCAATGTCAAGGGCAGATCACTCTAACTGCCACCTAGGTGGGCAGATAACCTTTAGCTTTTAAGCCAAAACTTTTTTATCTAGGAGGGCTGGATTTACATGGTAGGTGTAGTTCTCCTAAGGTATTATGATCAAGTAGAGTATCTGTAGAAGAAATTAAATTGCTAACTAATTTTTGTCCATTCAAAATTGATTTTGTATATAAAAAAAACAATACCAGAATGTTTTCAAAAATAATTTTATTTTGAACAAAAAGGCCCTTTCAAGAATCTGAAGGAATCTAAATGTTCTATTTTTACACAAAATGAATGTATAAATTTACCTCCTGAATGGACAGAGTACTTTTCTTCTGTGGCTTTACAAGTAGACTTTCATCAAAAAATATTTTGATGGTTTCAGCTACATCACCCTGGAAAGAAAATATTCCATTTTCAAATACAGTAAAACTTAAAGAGTTGTAAACCAATATCAATACAAAAAACCTTTTTAACTTACTATCATTAGTACCATTTCAATGCAACAGAAATTATTATAACAGTTCATGCATCAATAATTACGTTGATTAGCCACTTCAGCTGAAGCCTCAAATGAAAAGCATGCAGTACACTCATCCTAGTCTACTATTCATTCACATGCACAATACAGCTAACCTGCTGATGGTAAGCAATCACAATATGCAAAATATATATTAATTAATATGCAGAATTTACCCCTGAATAAACATCTTTGTTCCAACTTCCAGAACCACTGGTGACATAGGGACCTTATTTGTAGGATAGGATGTATACAGCATGAATTTGTTATGAAGTAGACGCAAATACTTAACCTAAAGCACAAAATGTAGGTCAAAGTTACCTTTATATCACAGTAAGAGTACAGTGCTAACAAAATGTAGGTCATAGTTACCTTTATATCACAGTAAGAGTATATTACTAACAGAGATGCATACCATAGTCAAGTGAAAAATAAACAACACCCAATGGATGAACTTCAAACATAAGAGTTCAACAACGTCATGCCGCATATAACCATGTCGGAAAGATGTGTGCAGTACTTATCAAGATGAATCACCTCACCAAGTTTCATGAATCTAGATAGGAGAGCATGCATATAGTATGTCAAACACTTAAGTGATCTAGAACTAAAGCCAAATATGTAACCAAAGCCAGCAATAAATGAAATACAGGTTGTGATGAGCTTCTTTTGTTGTAAGGGTTTGGTACTAACAGGGAGGCATATCATCATCATCATTTCAGGATTCTAGTCTGAAAAGTGCCTGAAAACTGAACAGCAAAACCAAATTTAACCCAGGTTAGTGAAGCATAAATAGGGGCCATAATGACTTATTACAGAAATGATGAAGAAGCAAGCCCCAACCCAGTTTTGAGAAAGGATACCCAAAACCACTAAAATAAAAATTGTAGGGCATAGTGACCCTGTTTATACAGGTGTGGTGCTAACAAAGATGTAAACAAGCATCTAGTTTGATGATACAAGCCTGAGGAGTTGAAACACAGAAGAGAACACAAATCAGTGGACTCTGAAATATGAGTAACAGTAACCTACTTTTGAAATAAGAGTGTAGTACTCATCAATATAGATCCTGTACTCAACATTCATGATTCCAGGTATAACATCATCTACACAGGATACAAAAACCTAATTGGATATGAGCTAACTGCAAAAACAAAGATCTAAGCCTGTAAAATGTGTAACATATAAGTCACATGGATTTTCTTCTGTTGGATTGGTGTGGTACTATTAAAAGATTCACACAATCATCTAATTTTATGATTCTAGCATGAACTGTGCTTGAGAAATAAACTTAAAACAAAACTGATGCAAAATGAGTGAAATATGATATACAGGTCACAGTGACCTACTTTTGTGTTCAGAGTGTAGTATTCATCAAGCTGCATATCCTCACCAAGCTTTATGATTCTATGCAAAACAGTATGCATACAGGGTACAGAAAACTTTTTAGTCATGAGCTAATGCAAAAATGTAACCAAACTAGTAAAATGTGAAATATAGGTCAGTGACCTTCTCATGTGTAAGGGTGTGGCATCAATAATAATGGTGATTACCATGAACAAAGCAAAATCTATGAAACATGAAATATATACCATAGTGACATACTTTTGTGATAAGGATACTGTACTCATCAAGATGCATCAACCCAACAAATTACATGACTCTAACAATAAATGTATGTGTAAAGAAATTCATGTGATCATGAGCTAATTGCACCAACTTAACCTAGGCCATTAAAATGTATTAAAAAATAGGTCACAGTTAATATATTTTGTTGTAAGGGTGCAGCATATAATCATCTAGTTTGCTGATTCCAGAATGAACAAAGCCTGAGAAAAAAACTCAAAAATTAACTAACTCATTGAAGTGTGAAACATGGTCATAGTAACCTACTTCAGCAATGATGTGTATAATACTTGTCAAGATAAATCCTCTTACTAAGTTTCAAAATTTCAGATATAACACTATGCACAAAGTGTACAAAAACTTAGTTAAATGCCATAACTCAACTAAGGGCTGTTCCAGTAAAACATATATCCCCCCCAGGGACAGCACTTCAAAAAAACTTCTGTAGGAGGTTGTGTTTCAAAGTATTTTGATTCTGACAGTGGAAGGTTGATTAGGAAAATCACTTCTGTTGTGGGTTGTGTTAACAAAATAAGAAATCGCTGGTGGGGTGTCAGAAAAAAAAAATGAATATATATTTAAAATCGCAACTAACCCCCTCCTAACGGTCTAAAATGAATAAAACATTGGGTCAGAAAATGATGCCAGTACACGCAAGTGCACCTAATTTGTACGAATTCGCGTACTTTTAAAGCAGTGATATGCGTTCCGCAAATTGCATCAACGTCATGGATATAAAACGTGCTTTGTGCAGTATATAATTTTTATTCAACTTTTAACTTAGTGCATTTCACGACAGAATTTGAGCTGCCAGTAGCAGTATCACAGTGCTTGATGAGACATCCAGATTCAGGAAGGCAAACATTAAAATAGCTAGATACTTCGGTTCGACATGTATGGCTGTTAAACTAAATTTGATTGGTTCATTGGGCCCTGGAACAAGCATTTTATGGTAGTTTTAACCTTACTTTCATCATGGAAGTTTTACAAATGCGTGTTTCAAATAAAGGCCACACAGGCAACCAAAATGGCTGAATCACAACAGGGTTTGTTGTTAGACGACATTTTCAATTGGCAAATACTGGCTGGTGATAACTATGATGACAATGAATTTCATGTATATCAGTCTGTTGGACATTGGGAAATTATCAATGGAAATACCAGTGTGTGATTTGAGCCCAAAACTGATGTTGAGTGCGAGCCTGATGTACGTATTGGATGGACAGGATGCCGGTTATATTTATTCAAGATACCCATGTCGGAACAAGCAGACTATGGGAATGTTGGACTTAAAACCCTAATACAGCATTATGAAAGAGAAAAAAATCTGGCATAAGAGGCAGCAAAGCACTGATTCAAGGAAGTGAATCTTTGGCAGAGTTCATGTTAGTGAAAACTTTTCTCTTTGGAACAGAGATATCCAAGAGAGAATACCCATGGGGCTATACTAGTCCGAGTTTCCTCTGACCCTTGACACCCCATTTTTGATATTTGTACATTTATGTTGCTGTGTAGGGTCAGAGTCCATTCCCTATCAAAAAGTTGGAATTCGCCGACACCATTTGGTGTCAGCATAGGGTAGCCACTTACTAACCAGCCTAGCAAACTATAATGACAATTTTACTTGTACATAAATATAATGCACACTTAATTCTCAACATATTTATTCTGAGAAAAATTACTAGAAACCTGTCGGTATCGCAGCAAGGTGGAGAAAACCTGATTCATCAAGTAAAAGCACATGTCAGCGATGTATTTTGTTGGTATCACGTGACTATTGGGTTGATCTGTGCTCTCCGCTTGTTGAATCTTTTTTTTTCAAGCTGCTGCAACATTTACAGATTTCTGGTCGTTCTTTCCAGAATATATATTTTTAGAAGTTTATGTTCTTTTATTTTTCTATAAATATTATGTGACTTTCATTTATATGTTCGATTTGTTTTCCCACAGCAACATTAGAAATGGTTAATTGTTGATATCACGGGACTATCTGAACTCTGATCTATATTCATGGACATTAAATTAACAGGTATTAAGGGACTGATCAATGACATCTACAAATAATAAGCCACCAAGAAAATTTGTGATTTCACATTATCAGAGACATACATGGCTGACAGACAAACAAACAAAAGGACAAAAGATTGATTATAATGAATGAATACAAATAAAAATATGCAGTAGATTATATGATCTATAAGAATCCAGTAGATTACCTCCAGCCAGCTGTCATTTAAATCGCTTCTGTCCCCAACCCAGTATTAAAATCGCTTCTACCACCCACTAACCCATAGCCAGAAATTATGTAAAAGAAATATGCTTCTGTAGGGGGCAGTGTTTTTAGATTAAAACATATCTGACGGTGAATCATAACTTTTTTAAATTGCTTCTGTTGTGGGTTGGCTGAATTTGAAAGTGCCCCCCCCCTCCCGGGGGGGGGGGTATATGTTTTACTGGAACAGCCCTAAGAAGTAAGGTACATTTATGTACAAAAATTATTTCCTTTAGTCCCTCCCCTCAGGGTATGTGCAATGAAACCCATTTCAAACTACTGCCTAGGACTTAAGTAGAGAGAATGGTTTGGATGCAGTGATGCTGTGCATATGTATACATTTTTAAATGCTCTGATGCCATCATCAATGCCAGGGTTAATATAGTTCTTTTCTACTCTGTAGAGGTGAGCTGAAAAGAAACAAAGTTCAGAGAATAACGGATTCATTGAATAAAACACTGCTGATAAAGGGTAAAGATTTAAGTTTAAAGAGAAAATTCAGAACAAAAATTGTCAATGTGCAGCACACCAATTATAGCAAAAATTAGTGACTACTTGGAAACTCTAGTACCAACCTAGCATGTGCTCTCATTCACTCTAAGCCACAGAAATTGAATCTACTGTAGTCACCTGAAAATTTTAATTATTTTATTTCCAGATGAATAAGAGAAGGATACGGCTGTAGAATTCACAATTTACCTGATTTAAGTCTTCGGTCATGTCCTCTTGACCTGTCCCAAAAATCTGCAATTTAAGAAAACACTGATTGTTAGAATGCATCAAAACAATTGTCATTTTGATTGTGAACTTTGAGCAGATTGTTGTTTTTGTTGTTTTGGGGGTTTAATGCCATTTTTCAGTGCATGATAGGCTATACATGGTGGCTAGTATGCTTGGTGGAGAAAGAACACAGGAAAAACCACAGTAAGAACCACCAACACACAGGACGCTACAGGTAAGCTTTCTCACATACCCACATTGGCCAAGCCCAAGACCCGAACCAATGCGGACAGAGGTGAAGACTGCACACTGAAAGTACAAGAGTAATTATCATGTAAATCTATATATGATTTATTATTTCGAATAATCGGAACAAATCTTTTCCATATTATTCACTTGGATTACACACACTTCTAAAAGATCATGTCAAAATCAACTGAATAAACAAAATGCACTAAAATGGGTATTTTGAAGAATTGGTTTCATCGTCTCACCTCACACACCTCCTGGAGTATATTAAAATGTTTAAGTTAGACATGTGGTTAGTTTAGATATACAATAAGATTTTACTCTCCTCCAGACCCTCCCAACCCAAACAAAACTTTTTCAGTAAGGTAGCCAAACTTATTCTGTAAGTAAGAACAATTTTCAGTAAGGTATTGCAATATGTTCAGCAATTGTTAACTTAGAAAACACACATTCAAACAGGGCAGAAGTGTGATCTGAGACTGCTGCTATTAAGGCAAACATTATATTCAACATAAAGTATGCTAAGTATTCTTATAGCTTAATTACCTACAGTACAGTTTTAGAAACTGCAGTTCCAAACCTAAGGCTTCTTGCTTTTTATGCTCCCAACTTTACATAATATTTTCATTTATTTTGAATTTCATGTAGTGATGGCTATCATCTCTCCCACCAAAAGACATATACAAATCAACACATGATGTCCAATAACCATAATTGGACATCATGCTCCTTTCCAAAGAATCTGAAGATTCCTTTTTACACTTATGTACTTACTGACTTTTTAAATATTTTAAACGGTCTGTTGTTTTTATCAACTTCAAAGTATGTTTGTTCATTGGATGCCGTTTCTATAAAATACTATACATGCAACAGCTTGATAATGCTGGTGTTTTGCGTGATAAATAAGGGCTTTAAAGTGTCTGAGATATTGATGTAAAGTTAGACTGGTTCTCTGATGATCTCCATTGAATCTTATATGCAATCTGGATCCAGATTAAACATGGACAAGTCATTGTCCGTATTTGACCACAACAATTGTATTTTCAAACTTCTGCTCTTACTCCCTATTAAAGTCTGTAATTTAAGGGTTACAGACCCTTAAGGGTTATTCATAAAAGACTTCTGGTTAAGTTTTATGAGATGGCAGATCTACTCCACTAACCCATTTTTGGGAACATGTCTTGAAAAACTGTCAAAAAGGGGGTATTTTGGGAATTGTTTGTCATTGTTTCTCCTCCCACACTGCTTGGAGGATTTTATTGTAACTTTGTACAAAAGATATGTGACAGGTATAGATGTAAAAATAAGGTTTTACTTGTTTCTTCTTGCCCATTTTTGGAGACATTTCTGAAAATTTACTGAAAAGATAGAGATTCTGAGAATTCAGTTCATCATCACCCCTTCCACAATGCTTAAAGAACTTTTTGAAAACTTTGCAGGCTTCATATGTGATTAGTGTAAATGTGCAATAAGGTTTTTATTTTTCTCTCTTTGTTGGGGAAACATCATGAAAATGTCAAAAAATGGGGAATTTTCAGAGTTCACTTTGTGTGTTTATCTTTTCCACAACCTTGTTCAATATTACTGATCGACATTTATGGATGTGCAGAAAACATTACTATCTTTCATTGCTCCAAAGGTTTTGATAGAGTGGGAATAAATGTTTTTGCCATATACAGAAAACACGTTCAAAAGAAAATAAGCCTGTCTGTGACTGCATGTTCATCAAATGTAGTACACACCAATGTAATTATGCAGTCAATTATCAAATGTACACACCAATGTAATTGCATAGTCAATTATCAAATGTACACACCAATGTAATTGTATAGTCAATTATCAAATGTACACACCAATGTAATTGCATAGTCAATTATCAAATGTAGTACACACCAATGCAATTGCATAGTCAATTATCAAATGTACACACCAATGTAATTGCAGTCAATTATCAAATGTACACACCAATGTAATTGTGTAGTCAATTATCAATGTACACACCAATGTAATTGCATAGTCAATTTGAATGATCTTACAAAAATATTAATTGCTGTTCTAAAATATTACACAAATACAGGTTTATCAAAGGCTGCTTATTCCAGAATGTGTAGCGATCTGCACCTTAGTTGTCATTACAAAACTTCCTGAGGAAAATTATCAGTTTCTATGTACTTTTACAATAGTGGACTGGCACTTAATTGGGTGAATAAAAGGGGTCATCAGGTCTAATCATTACAAGTGTAGTGGGCGGTACAACTTTTTCGAATACACTGTGCTTCAATAGTTGACTTCAAGGCATGCAACATTCAACATGGTATACAATGGATTACACCATTTGGTTGGCCTTGTCTAAAAACGTCCACATCATACCAGGGCCATGATTTTGTTAGATGTATTTTCTGGGGCAGTAATAAATGATGGCCATGTTGTAAGGAATATTGATTGATGAATGGTGAACAACCCTGAATAACTGCTACCAAAAGGTATGTATAATCAAATTCTCAAAAAAACCCACCTTTATCTGAAACAGTCAGCATCTTATGACTATATGACTGGTATGACCCGTACTTTAGTTTAATGTGGACTCTGAGATGCATCAAATCAAATTATTGGAGGAGTTTTATAAATTTTATTGAAAATAAATACACATTAAAGATTCTAATTGCCATATGACAAAATTCACAGACATTTCTTAACAAATATTATACTCTGAAAATTAAAATGAATCCAAGCAAGAAATTACACGGAGGCTACTATTTTCCACATTTGGTTCACAAACAGAATGGCTGACTGGCAAAGAATTGTCTTGCCACACTAAGGAAAGACAAAGCCTACCTGGCTAAACAACTTGACAAGTTGTTTGTTATTTAAGTTGTAGACGGTCTTTACAACTCCTGGGAGTAGCAGCTTTATGACTAAATACACATCTCCACTGAACCCATCTGTAAAACAACAACAAAAATAAGCTGTAATTACAGTAACAGTGCAAAACCGAAGAAAGTAAAATGAAGCATTTTTGCAATTAATCTTGCTTCCTCTTCATTTTTCTTTTCTTTTCATGACCTTGGCAAAGAAGCCTTGTCGTACGAACAATTCCATTGCTCAAAAATTAGATAGTCTAACAGCTGGGGCCCTTCTAAATCTAGATAAGAGCTTTTTTGACAACCTTGTAAAAAAAAACAACAAAAAAACAAACTATCACCAAGCTGATCTATTTTATCTTTCAAAACCTTCTGAGATGAAGTGTTGCATGTTTATGATGGATACTAGTAAATGATTAATATTCAGCTCCCTACTAAAAGTTCGTTCATAGGATCCTCACCCCAAATTTTACATACAACTATGAACTTTGTGAACAAAGTGAAACACATGACACAAGAAAGAGAAGAAACCTATTTCTGTTCTTCTTATCTGACTGGTTACCTATAAATAGCACTCACTTGTCCTTCACGAATAATGGGCTGAGTGTGTCATATGTCCCATGCTCATACCTTCAATTTAATAATTAAGTAGCTAAATGTGTCAGCTGCTGACAGCATTTAAAACTCAAGCTAAAAATGCTGTAGTCTAGAGGTGCTCAGAGCAAGTGTAAAACAGCTGGACCTTTTATAGAAGCTGTATGCTCCACCATAAAAGTGATAACATACAAGAAAATACAGAGTACCAAGAGTCCCTTGAAGGGACTGAATCTCTACTGGCCAAAAAGATTTTCAGGAATCCAAGATAAGACTGTATTTTTTTTTAAACTGCTGAGTGTTATCAAGACATCATAAGTGGTCTTTTGGTGAAAATACCATGTCGATATGGCCATCTATTCAGAAGGAGTAGAGATTACAATATTTTCAAGATGGCACCATGGTGATCATACTTGATGTCAGATCAGCGTCAATTTCATTTAGGACTGTTACAGAGTTCTATATCACTTATATTTTTTGTATAATATAGTTTGATTCAAGTCATTTGGTTAATGACATATTTTTTTAATTCTTTAATTCTGTGGCTGGCCTGTACTGCAAGAAAAGTACATGTATGTACTTTCTCAATTCACAAATCAAGGTCAAATTGTCAAGTTCATGTCAACAACTAATTCGCTCAAATTAGGCCATGAAATAATCATGAAAACATCATCTGATCCTAGAAGAATATCTGAACTCTAGATATGTCATGACTGCCCTAGCATCTGATTGGTGTAATTATAAAAAATCAGATGCTGAATGTTAACGATATTTCACAATATGAAATAATTCAAATACCTGGAGTTACATTTCAGTGATTTCCAGTTGTTGATTGGATGTGTATATAGTGGGTACATAAAGGAATTAAATACATAGCATTTCATTTTTCAAGTTTTGTAAGAGTTACAAAAGGAATGATATTTATTTATTGCTCACTGAAATTGCAGAGCAGAAAACATCAATTATAAACAGACAGTACCTTGCATAATTATTGTGAAATTATGCCAGGACTTGAACATTTATTAATTTTGTTAGATTACCATGCAACATTCAAGGACATTTGTGACATTCTACTTTCACTGAATTTACCTTAAAGTAAAACTTCTGGATATTGGAATAGTTATTCTTCTTTGGTGTTATCACATAAACACATTAGAACCTCCATTCTGAATAATTTTGGATCCTTTTCAGATTACTTTGAAGCTGATAGTTACTTTGGGAAATAATAGGAATTCATACCATACTCTTAAGTTATTTTTAATTCTTTTGCCTTGTTTGACTTTATATTGTTTGACTTTTTCTTATTTCTTATTACATAGTTTAAGCCCCTAGGCTGTAACAGGACCAACTAGACACCATATGATGTCCTCCAGTAAAAGCCCAAGTAAATAGGACTTTCCATTTAGGTTAAGTGGTGATAACAACATTTTCAGGATGCATACCATTGTGGTACTATTCAATATATTAGATCAGCACCATCTTAAATGAGGACAAACTAAATATTTTAATTTATCTCTCAGTGAAAAAACCATGTTGATATGACCACTGATAAGGTGAAAAAAACCATGCCAATACAGCCATTGGTTCTGGAGGAGTATGACACCTATTGCAGCCATAATGGATGTCAGATCAGCACCATTTTCATTCAGAACCAACCAGACATTATAGGAAACACTTTAGATATGTAGCATGATGTCCCATCCAGTCACATTATCTAGACACCAGGCTGACCAGTCTGAACACTACCGTCTTAATGCTGTGTGCCTAGTGAGGCAGCTGCTAGTACCATTTTTTGTAAGTTTTTGGTATGGCTCGGCTGGGGTTCAAACTCATGACCTACTGCATTTGAGGCAGACACTCTAACCAATAGGTCACCAGAGTTGTGTTTGCTAATTAAGCTAGGTAATTATGATTAGCACAATATGAAAGCATTTACTACAGTATTATTCACCTCTGCTGAAGGCACTTAACTGAACTTAATCCATTTTGTTCACTTTTGTTTAATCACTGCATTTAATGATTCAACTGATTACAACATGTGCATCTTCCTAACTGCTCTGCAATCAGTGTACTGTGACATGAATCAATTACAAAAATTACAGCTATTACATATCACAGCTACAGATGAAAATAATACTCTGTGTGTGTGTGATTTAGATTTTTAATGTAGCTTTAACAATTTTTCACTCATATCACTACGATGTCTGCAGTGTGACAGTTTTAGTGAAGTTTAGCACAGAGGCATCATGCCGCAGACATGTAGCATGATGTCCCACCCGGTCACATTATCCTGACACCAGGCTGATTAGTACTGATTAAAATAAATAAATAGAAAAGATGAAAAGTTTAAAACAAAATTAAGTGAACAAATTCAGTGATAATTATTGCCAAGTACACTGAAAGGCATGAACTACTTTGGTGTTAAGTATTGGCAGATATCAGAATCTGGAAAACACCTGCTTTAAAATAAAATGGTAATGTTTTAGTAAACAAAGTCACAACACTTTTACCAAAGTATACTACAATTTATAAATTATCCCAAGACAAATAAACACCAAAAATATTAGTTAATTATAAATGGATCTATGCAGTTCTTTAATTGAAGCAATTTGTTACGATATGTAAAAATAATAATGAAAATACTTGGCCCTTTTTGGACAACTGAAATTTAAGTCAGACTAATTTACTGTTTTAAAGCGAATTGCAGGAGTCGTGAGTGTTAAAATAAAATTTGCTATACTCTGAATTCCATATTAAAATCTAAACAACTGCTTGAAAATTCGCATACAGCGGCATTATTAAACATTGTGACTAAACTCAAAGGCAATTTAATGACATTTCTTCAGCCCTAGTATTGAACTCTATTTAGAGACCAGTGCCCACTTAATTCTATTGCTTAACATGGTTTCAATTCCATTAATTATACTTTACAATTCTGTGTTCATTATACTCCTTTATAGGAAAGCATCATCTTTTCTGGCGTACTAACGAATCAAGAATTTCACTTTTATGGCAGTATAATGTCATGACTCCAACAAACAATGTCATTATAAGAGTTCAACTTATCATGACAAACAACTATTTGCCATTCAAAACAAAAAAAGCCATGAGAGCAGTCAAATCCACTGTTAAGGTCTGGTACTCAATGTACATATTAACTGTGTTACATCTGCTTCAGTGGCAACGTAAAAATATACTGAATGCTGTATATTTGAAGTACCAAAAGGCACCTCTACCTAACCTGCTTCACACATGTATCAAGCACAGCTGAATACCTTGGACAATTTTATAATTATGATAGATTATGGGGGAGGGTAGATGAAATTTGTAACTTACATATATCATGAAATTCCATTGGCCTTTGACAAACATTTCTTCCTGAAAATCAATCTGGTGACCATATATTTCAAAAGTTTAATATAAAAACATTCAAATAAGATGCAACAAGTTGTGAGAAAAAAAAAGAAATCTACCTATTAAATGTGCCATAAAATTTGTCGTATTTGGTTCTGGGTCTGTTGCTGCTTCAGTGTTAATATTATTCTTCCATAATTAACTGTTTCCTCTCAAACTAGTTAATTACTGTTGTTGTTGTTATAGGGTTTAATGCCATTTTTCAGCACAAGATAGACTATACATAGTGGCCAGTATAAATGGTGGAGGAAGAACCTGGGAAAACCCCGGAAAGAACCACTGACCCACAAGAAGCTTCCAGCAAACTTTCTCACATACCCACATTGGCCAAGCCCGAGATTCAAACCCACACAGACAGAGGTGAGATGGCAGTGATCTGTAATGGTGAGTGCTTTAGACCACTCGGCCACTCGGGGCCCCCTTATATAAAAGTCATCTTTTCTTTAAGAAAACTATACTACAGTGCATTTTATTCCACTCTCCTACTTTGAAAAATTAATTTATTACTGACAACTGTCTGACTCACTATATTCAAAAACGTAACATCAAATTAACAGATATTTCTGGTAAAGTTGGAGTTAGATGGCAAAGTTTTATTTTTGATCAGACACCCAAATATTTCTTGGAGGATTATATTAAAAGTTAGTCATTGTTGCTAGTGTCTTTTTTTTTAAATTTATGTCCAGGTTTCACAAACTTTGTTGTAATGGTATCATGTGCTTACACATCATGACATTAACCATGTATTTTGAGAGGCAGATGTAATGTTTATACTACAGTACAGCTCCAGGTTTAATCACCCAATTCTTGAGTTTTGTTTCATTCACTGAGTCCAGACTTTCACACTTACTTTGTCTTGTATTTTGTGGCTTCAAAGAATTTAAAATATTAGGAAAACACAATGATCAAACAATCTTTGATGACAAAATCTCCATCAATTGTCACACAAAGAAACAATGCGTAATTGCATTTGAGTTAAAGGTGGCAGCATCGTTCTTGATTGTCTTACAAACGAAACAATATGTAAGCAAGATCTAGTCACCATTAAAGTATACTTCATTGTGTTTATTTGACAGTTTATTGGACAAAACAAAAATCAAAGACAAGTTGATAGAACTCTGATATATATGTTACAGTAGCATATTTAATTGTAAAAATCATTATGGGAACAAAAAATTCTTACGCCCAGTTGGTCCCTTGGTGATGTAGTTCTGAACAATTTGTGTTTTTCCTGTGTGACTGTTCTCCTCTGCAATATCAGCACACAGACGCCGGAATTCACGAAAGGAGTTGTCCCTTTCTGTACCTGGTGATAGCTTAGCAGGTGACGTTGACTGTGCTTTTGATGTACCTACACAATTAAATTCATAGAATGTGCAATTTTGATTCATTTATATTCATATCACATACAAGTCACAATAAGCTAAACCTCCAAAGGTTTTATGAACATGTAAATAATAAAGTGCCTGAGAATACGCACTGACAGAAAATATTCCAAATCTATGAAAAACTCACTGTCCAGCAGATGTTTCTGGTTGTCCAGTAAATTACTGTCAATGTTCCTAGCATTTTAATAATCAAAATATTTCTGCCATATGTATATATATATATATATATATATATATATATATATATATATATATATATATATATATATATATACATACACACACACACACACACACAGCAAGATAATTTTTCAAAAATAACCATGACTGCTCATTGGGCAACCATACTGCAAAATCTAGAAGCCAGGAAAATTATGTGGATGTCCCTGTTAGATATTCCCTAACACACTTCCATTGAAAATTATCAATTTAAGGTAAATTAAATTGTGCTGCAAATGTCTAATAAAATTATTAATTTCATTTCTCAGTCAGTAATACAAAAATGTCAAATCAAATTATTAATTTTGGTTTTTGAATAAATAATATAAAAATATCAAATCAAATTATTAATTCTCAATAAATGATATCTAAAATGTCTAATCAGGTTATTAACTTCATTGCTCAATAAAATATAAATATTTTTCAAGATAACCAAGCTGAGATTGTTAAAAACAGTACTCCACAAGGTTTTTAGACACGTGTATTTTGAAAACATTGCGTATTACATCACTGCTTTTTCTTGTGAATGTGGATATATTTGAGTGTTATTGTTGATTCACTACAAAACAAGATTTCTTTTTCTCAAGAACTTTCAATATTTACTTCATTAAATAATAACCAACAATGTCAAAACAAGATGTATTTAAAAAAATGACTTTACCAGTAAAATACTCATCGCATAGTTTCACAGCAAGTAACAGTACAATTTCTGCTAATCCTTGAGCAAACCACTGAGCAACGATTTGGTCATTTTAAGTTCACCACAAACTTTGGAACTTGCTTTTCTATTATGTGATTGTTTATATCCAGCCAGATTCCAGAAAACTTGGTCAATTCATAACAACTGGAATTATTTACCGGTAAACATGACCCTAATAGCATTAAATATGTGTCATCAATAAATGTACTGTATAGAAAATTATCAATAAATGCTTTGTACAGAAAATCATCATAAAATGTACTGTACAGAAAATCATCCATAAATGTATACAGAAAATTATCAATAAAATTATATCGTCAATAAATGTAGAGTATCATCAATAAATGTAGTGTATCATCAATAAATGTATGTAGTGTATCATCAATAAATGTAGAGTATCATCAATAAAAATAGAGTATCATCAATAAATGTAGTGTATCCTCAATAAATGTAGTGTATCCTCAATAAATCTAGTGTATCCTAAAAAAATGTAGTGTATCCTCAAAAAATTTAGAGTATCATCAATAAATGTAGTGTATCATTAATAAATGTAGTGTATCATCAATAAATGTGGTGTATTATCAATAAATGTAGAGTATCATCAATAAATATAGTGTATCCTCAATAAATGTAGTGTATCATCAATAAATGTAGTGTATCATCAATAAATGTAGAGTATCATCAATAAATGTAGTGTATCCTCAATAAATATAGAGTATCATCAACAAATATAGTGTATCATCAATAAATGTAGTGTATCATCAATAAATGTAGAGTATCATCAATAAATGTAGTGTATCCTCAAAAAATGAAGAGTATCATCAATAAATGTAGTGTATCCTCAATAAATATAGAGTATCATCAATAAATATAGTATATCATCAACAAATGTAGTGTATCATCAATAAATATAGTGTATCATCAATAAATGTAGTGTATCCTCAAAAAATGAAGAGTATCATCAATAAATGTAGTGTATCCTCAAAAAATGAAGAGTATCATCAATAAATGTAGTGTATCCTCAATAAATATAGAGTATCATCAATAAATATAGTATATCATCAACAAATGTAGTGTATCATCAATAAATATAGTGTATCATCAATAAATGTAGTGTATCCTCAAAAAATGAAGAGTATCATCAATAAATGTAGTGTATCCTCAATAAATATAGAGTATCATCAATAAATATAGTATATCAACAATAAATGTAGTGTATCATCAATAAATGTAGTGTATCATCAATAAATGTAGTGTATCATAAATAAATGTAGTGCATAGAAAATCATCAATAAATGTTGTGTATAAAAAATCATCAATAAAATTATATCAATAAATGTAGTGTATCATCAATAAATGTAATGTATCATCATACAATATATCATCAATAAATGAAGTGCATGATGCAGTGCATCATCAATAAACAAAGTACATAACCAATAAATGTAGGGTATAGAATATCATCAATAAATGTAGGGTATAGAATATCATCAATAAATGTAGGGTATAGAATATCATCAATAAATGTAGGGTATAGAATATTATAAATAAATGTAGTGCATAGAAAATCATCAATAAATGTTGTGTATAAAAAATCATCAGTAAAATTATATCAATAAATGTAGTGTCTCATCAATAAATGTAATGTATCATCAATAAATGTAGTGTAACATCAATAAAGGTAGTGCATAGAATAGTGTATCTTGATATGTATCATCCTGGAATAAAGCTGCTGAAACCAAGCCCTAACTCCTGGAATCCAAGACATTTCTGTAAACAAGACTTACCTGCCTTGTCATCATGGTCAGATTCTTTGGTCTTCTTCGGTGAAAAGGGAAGTTTGGTCTGCTTTACCACGGCTTTCTTTTTTTGTGATTCAGAATTTGCCAGCCACTCTGGAAAGCGAGAAACTGAATTCTTATTCAAAGTGCAATATAAGTTCATGGGAAAAATTCAGCAAAATGAATACAGACACATAACACAGAAAGCAAATTATAAACAATTATGCTTCTTATGAAGTAAAGGTACGTTGATGGCGCTTTGATGGTAATATGGATCTTCTTCAGCCCTCTTCAAAGTTGGATTTTATATTTTCTTAATAACAATCACTGCCTCAAATGGATAATCATTATTATTTCATTCAAGATAGTTAACATATACAGATATTCCAATCTGAGTAATTCATCTGTATACACCCCCACATCTTCGCTAGCCAAGGTTATGATATGATAACCCTATCTACACCTTGCCATATCGAGCAGACATTTCTGTGCTTCAGGTCTGTGAATTTCATTGGATGCTGCAGCAAGCCACCACATCCAATCAAAATTAAGTTGTTCAAATCTGAACACTGTTCCTACATGAGCAAGACAAGGGTAGCACACAACCTGAATGGACTGATAAATAAGCAATTTTCCACTGCCAGTCCATGTTTGCACAAATACCTTTCACTCAAATACACCTGTAATGGCTTCCCTCTGGTATGTAATCATACTTTCAATGTTAAACTTAGAAAGTATCATTTTAAGGTCCACTGCCCACTGTTACACGCTATTGGTTTGTTGGCATTACATACTAAGGGAGGCAACTCACAAAATCTAATAGCTGTCGCTAGGACAAAGCACTTAAATATCTGTTTGATCCACCAAGATGTAGACAGGGTTATCATATTGGAACCTTGGCTAGCGAAGATGACGCCCCCCAAAACTATGTTAATTTTATATTGGCTCATAACAAATCTGCCATCTTAATACTTTAAACATCCAAATCTTTTCTAATACAAAAAATGATAAAAATAATATAGCAAGAGGTCCAAGTGGGGCTGAAATCACTTGCTGCTGATATCTGCCTAATGCAAGAGTAGCTGGTCCATAAATTTGGGTTAGCATGATGCTTTCTGTTGAAATTTCTTCCAATGCTGTTGACTGCATATGCCATGGAAACATACCTTTCAAGATTTCTCAAGTTGTTCTATCTTCATATGTGATGGCACATCGACACAATACAGAAAGCCTCAGGTTAACTTTTCATGTTTAAACAGAAGGATATATTTAGACTGTTCAAGAGAAGCTTAACAAGTTGTGCCTCTTGTCGAGTCAGAGTGCAAGTCTGGTAAGATTTCTTTGACAAAAGTAAAAGCGTAAACATACTGCAAAAGAAGTTGATCAACCTTTTCTAAATGCACAGAATATACAATACTTTTTGAAGTTATTTTGTCATTGTCCAAATATATGTTTGAAATAAAGATCACTTGATTCTTGAAATGGTACCTGATTGTAAATCACTCATGAAGTCTCAGTCTTTCCATGGGTGGTCTTCATTTATTGGCTGTTCAAATGTTAATCAGAAATATCAACCAGTCCCTCCATGGTGGACTTGCCATAACTGTACTGGCCAAGGCATGCCAATTTAAGCACCAATATAGAACAGTTGCTGTGTTTTGTTGTTGTTTTGGAGTTTTAATGCCATTTCTCAGATAGGCTACACATGGCAGCCAGTAGAACTTGGAGAAAGAACCTGAGAAAACCCCTGTAAGAACCACTGACCACGGGAAGCTACTGGCAGCTTTCTCACATACATGTACCCACACTGGCCAAGCCTGAGACTCAAACACATGTGGAAAGAGGTGAGATGGCAGTGATTGGTAAAGGTGGGTGCTTTAGACCACTCGGATAGAACAAAGTAACAGAATTCAGGAAGAACCACAACTGAATATTATCTCATACTATTATAATAACAATCACGGCATCATGTATAACTAAATTATGGTGACTTCACAGGTGATAAAAGTTAATTACCTCCTGGCACAGGTGTGCACAGAATCCATGGCAGCCATGAAGAAAAGGTCTTACAAGCATTCCCTGGATGACCATGTTTTAACCAATCAATCCATACTTTACTTCACATGTTGTCCTCAGGAAATTTTATAAAACCCAATTTTATTGGTTCCCGAGTATGAGTTGCAACCATAAGGAACAAATATGATTCCATTTGGTCATATAAGTACCATTCAAAAGGCAACTTTTAACTCTGCATTCCCCCATTAATGTTGAATAGATTTCATGTCTAAAGGGTGTAATACAGGTAGCATTTTTGGATTAAGAAAGTTTAAACTTATTTTATTGTTCAATCTACAAAAATAGGTAGTTCTAAAACATACAAAAATAAGAGATCCTTGAAGGGACTGGTGTCCTACTGAAAGAAGGTAATGCCTGATAGGATGAGGAGGACTCACCTAAAAATTTAATAAGAAAAAGTACCTTCCAGCAGTTCAGATTTAACTGGAAGTACCTGGTACCTTCTTTCAGTTAAAATTTATTGGAGGTTTTAAATGGGAGTTGAGGCATTCAGGAATTCAAGATAAAACCGTTTCTTCTTTTTTAATAAAACCATCTCTTATATTTTTGAATGACAAAATACTCAAGATAGCCATTGTGGCTGGGCAGCTTTCAGTGGAAAACCCATGCTGAACATCCATTCAGGAGAATTAATGGCAAGATTTTCAATATGTTTATTAAAGCAGCTATAGTTTAGGTAAGATCAGTGCCATTTTCATTCAGGACTAAACAGGTATTCAAATTAGATTTCTGATGAGAACTTCATGTTAATATGACTTTCCATATAAAAAGAATAGCAATCACAACATATTAAGATTGCACAAAAATATGATTTTAAGGATGGCAGCTGTACCGGATGTCCGATCAGCATCATTTTCATCAGTACAAAAAGACATCATAAAGAAGTTTTCTGATGAAAACCACTGTTGATATAATTTTCCATCTAAGATGAGTAGCAATAAGATCTTCAAGATGGCCATATTAAATATCAGCTTGGCATAATTACATTGATATGACCGCTCCAGTGGCCTAGTGGTTAGAGCGTCCGCCTCGGATGTTGGAGGTCGTGGGTTCGATACCCAGCTGAGTCATACCAAAGACTTACAAAAATGGTACTAACAGCTGCTTCGCTTGGCTCTCAGCATTAAGAGGTTTGTGTTGGGACTGGTTGGCCTGGTGTCAGGATAATGTGACTGGGTGGGACATTATGCTAAATGTCTGCGGCATGATGCCCCAGTGCTAGACATCACTATAAACTGCCACACTGCAGACATCGTAGCGATATGACTGAA
The DNA here is from genome assembly GCA_016617855.1 of Megalonaias nervosa. Lineage (NCBI taxonomy): Eukaryota > Metazoa > Mollusca > Bivalvia > Unionida > Unionidae > Megalonaias > Megalonaias nervosa. The sequence goes on along the minus strand of JAECUM010003703.1, from coordinate 48,612 downwards.
AAATTGTTAAAGCTATGTTAAAAATCCAAATCACACACACACACACACACACATTACATTTAAGACCAACTAGACTCGATAAGAAGTCTTCCAGTGAAAACACCATGCAGATATGACTTTATATTCAAGTATAGCAATAACAGGGATTTCAAAATAACTGCTGTGATGACCATAGTGGATCTCAAATCAGCACCATTTTCATTTAGGACCAACTAAACATCACAATAAGTCTTTTAGTGAAATCCAATGCTGATAAGATCATCCATTCAGGTGGAGTGGCAATAATAACATTTTCAAGATGGCCACTGTGATGGTCATATTGGATGTCCACATGGCACCATTTCATTTAGGGCCAATCATATTTGACCAATCATACATCATAAAAAGTTCTCTAGTGAGAGCCGCATTTTGATATGACTTTCTGTTCTGGAGAAATAGTGGTAGCAAGAGTTTCGAGGTGGCAGCCATACTGGATGCCAGATCAACGCCATTTTCATTTAGGACTAACCAGACTGAATAAAATGTCTTCTGGGGAAAACACCATGCTGATACGACCATCCAATAAGGAGTAGCAGCTATATCAAGATTTTCAAGATGGCTGCTAAGATGGTCAAATTCAATGTGTCAGCAACATTATTTTTTGGGGAGGAATCAACCAGACCTTGTAATGAACGTGTGTGTAAAGTTTCATGGCAATCTTCGAAGTAGTTTCGAAGGAGAAGTAATGACATAATAATGCTACTGGATGAAGGGACTGTGGTTGCCTGACAACAGGCCATCCCATAATGTCTTTTGGTCTATGATCTGTAGAGCTAATATTCATATAAAGACATATCAAATATGGAAAACATTTACTTATTGAAGATATATTCATATCTGACCTTTAACCTAAAAAAAATGCAGCGGGGACTCACTGAACATTTTTTTCTTCTATGGGCATCACTGTAATGTGACCTTATTGATCATATTTTACATGGTTGTGCACTTAATAAAGGGGACCCAGTGGGAAGAGCATACCATGACACATACTTTTAAGGAACATTGACATCTCACCTCTGTGTGAGTTTGAGTCTAAGGCTCAGGCAAAAAAGTGATAGGTAAGAAAGCTTGCTAGTAGCCTCCTGTGTGTCAGTGGTTTTTCCCGGGGTTTTACTGGGTTCTTCCCCTACCAGATATACTGGCCACAATGTATAGCCTATCATGTTCTGAAAAATGGCATTAAACCCACAACAACAACACTTAAAAGAGCTTTCTAAAATATTTTACATATTTCTAAGATCCATATTTTTCATATATTTTGCTGAGATATTTTAATGAAATCTGCTTTTAAAAGATGAAAGAAAATTATTGGTAACTGTGCTTGAAATACGGTTACACCACCACTAGCTTTATATAAAAAGTGAATACTGACTCTGATGGAAGCACTGTACTAGGACAAAGGTTGGAACATTTTTGTTAAATTTGCTAAGTAAATGCATAATTTGATTTTGTCTATGAATATGTTCAGTGCAACAAATTTACAAACTTAAGAAATTGTATTGTGTAGCGACAGATTTTTGTATATAAATGACTAATTAGTTGGGAAGTTACACCAAACTATTTGTTGCCATAGCACCTGATTAACTTGAAAATGCCAATGATAATGTTAACTATTCAACTATTTGCTTCTATATTCTAATACTTTCTGTGGATAACATAGTAACAATACTTTTCTGTCCTTTTTTTGGACATCATAAAACCCGCTGTACAATTTTTCATATTACAGAAAATACTCATACCTTATGTGAACTCTGATAAGCTGGATTCTTTAGTTTTTGAAAAAGTCAAATCTGCATAATTTAAATATATTCCATTATTAGGCCCTGATGACCCTAAGAGATCTATAACTTGTTTCTTTTAGTTTAAATACCTTCGATCAATTTTTTAATGAGATCTTTGTCTTCATTTTCCAGGTCAGCAAATCCATCTAAATCTTCTGAATCTTCGATTTTTTTGGTGGTTGCCCTTGCTCGCTTGAAGGTCTCAAAGATACAGCTGGGATGATACCAGTTCTTCATGTCACCTCCCTCATCAGAAAAAGGGTTGGGCACAACTTTGCCAACACGAAGGGAACCTTTGTCAATTTTCACCTTGCACTTTTTGCAGTTGGATGTGCCCAGTTTTGCATAGCCAACTATGAACTTTTGATCACTCATGGTCGAATAATTTTTGCAAAAAGCTGGATTCTGATCAAAGGATTTTGGAATTGTAAGACTTCTCAGAGAACAATGTGATGCACTTACGTATATTCTGGCACAAGTTCTTTTAAGTAAATCCGTCTCAGCAGTTTGTCTTGGAGCACAGAGATTGGTAAAGTTAAAACCCTTGTATAACAACACAGTCAGAGATCTTGTCTTCCAAGTTACTTTACAAAATTCATAACAACAAAATCTAAAGTACATTTAGCAAAATTAAAACCTGTAATTTGACTTGGGAAGCCTTGGCCACTGACTGCCTACAAAAGAAGAAATAACATTTTTAAATCATAATAGTAGTGGAAATGATGCTATCTTGGGTTCAGGTCAGATTTTCTGTTGGACATTTTAGTTTTGGTCACTGGGGAGATGGGTAAATGTGACAGAGCAGAGCTGCTAGTGTGAGCATGTGACAGCAGAGTGGCTAGTGTAACCATGTGACAGAGCAGAGTGACTAGTGTGACCATGTGACAGAGCAGAGTGGCTAGCGTGACCATGTGAGAGAGTAGAGTGGCTAGTGTGACCATGTGACAGAGCAGAGACTAGTGTGATCATGTGATAGAGTGGAGTGGCTTGTGTTACCATATTAAAGTTCTGGCAACTTATTTACAATGGCAACCTATTTACAATCATTTTAAGCCATACTTAAACAAAACAATTACTAAAATAAAGCCTCAAATAACAATGTAATACTTTATTAAATAAGCTAAATGTTGACATTAATGCATCAATGGGAATTCAACATTTCATGCTTAGATAATGCTAAAAATATAGATAGTTATATGTAAATACTTGTATTATATATGCAGGTACAGTATTTAGGCTTTTGTTTACACTGCCATTTATATGCATGAAATGTTATAATCTTGTACTGCATTTGTGATGTTCATTTTCTCTCTAGAATGCTGAAATTCTGGGCGCCACTTAGTATGTGTGCATTACGTCTAGCACTCAGCATCAAAAAGGCATATGTATTGAAAGGTAATTCAAAATACTATGGCACAGTGTTTCCCATTACCTTCATTTGACCCACAAATTTTTATTTGGCCCCCAGTTCTGACAACAAAGGTATTTTACTTAACCAGACCCCCAGTTCTAAAGCAATGGGATTTGCTGACTCTCAATCTTGTACCCTAGGGGAAACACTGTCATAGCTTCATCTGCCTTGACCAACATTTTTCAATCACAGCCACAAGTTTCTTTTTGCCATTTTCATCTTCTGATGAATCTTTATATTTGTTATTTTTTACATGCCTGACAAGGGCTGATTTTAGAAAATTTTGAAACTCCTGGATGGATAAATTGTTTCTCAATTTGAGCTTCTATCAAGTCATAACACACAGCATTCGATGTTCTGTCCTATCTCAGGAAAATGAACTGGTTCAACCATTTTGTTTTTGCAACTTTTTGAGTTTTTCAGATTAAAATTTTTGTCTTATTGCCTCTATTTCTTTTATTCATGCTGTGTATATTTACAATGACTAGTGAAAATAACAGTGCCATGTCTTAACTATGATCTTTCCTAAATAACTGTCAAATACCTAATTAGGGGTGATTTATTCTATCAAATATACTTGACTGGCTATTTCTTTTTTAAACTAATGAACAACCAATAACAAAACTTAAAATAGGTACTCTGTTTGCTTGATTAATCTGTATTTTCCTATTGTGATGAGCCCCATTACTTTTATCTGCAACAAAACCGCAATGTTACAGCGATACTAACAGGTTAATAAGAAGACTTTGTTTGAAAACAGTATGCATAGAAGCATTGATGGGCTCACTGACGCATGCCACACACACACACACACACACACACACACCCCACGCACACAAGTAATAGAAACGAGTGAGAACCAACAAGTTTTGCAAAATTCAACAAATAATTTATTTCCTAAGAATACAAAGTGAAAAAATATAAAAAGAATTTATGGTATTGCAAAATAAATCCTAAATAATCCAAGAATTTCTAACACAAGTCCTAATATTTAAAGTTCTGATCAAACTTTAGTGATATTCCAAAGTAAATCCAAAGCTGGAAGTGTTGACGTGTCTGTGGTGGCCTGTCTTGTAGTGATGTGCCAACTGTCATTTGTGAAATCACAATAATACAATCCAAAAATATATCCTTATTTGAATTTCACTATAAATCCAATAAGGGGTGTAAGATAGTTGGGTTTTTTACATTTACAGTTGTGAAGTTACATATAGAAAAAGAATAAGATTTACATTCAAAATTATGTATCTCTGTATTGTGTATTTTGCCCTTGATCAAAAGATCATTACCATTGGACAAGCCTAGCATATACAATGGTTTCTGGAGGCTTGGTCCATGCTCCAAAGCACAATTTTAAATTGTTCCCATGCATTTATTTTTTTAAAATGCTTTTGCTAAAACACGTACACTATACTCAATTCAAAAAGTGACAATGTACAAGCATCGACAAATCAGATGTATATAGTTCATGGTTCTGAGCTGAATGTGAGAGTCATGGGGCCAAACCTCTTCATGCTCACAAACCTGATTAACTGCAGTTAACACAAACCTCTTAATGCTGAGTGACTAGAAAGGCAGCTGTTTGTACCATTTTAATAAGTCTTTGGTACAACTCAGCTGGGATTCGAACCCATGACCTCCTGCATCTGAAGCAGATGCTCTAACCACTTAGGCCACTGGATTGGTCTCCACATTAATTTAAATTATTGTTGGCTGTTTTAAAGGCATGTGCCTACACAGAACAATGCAACTGGCCTCAGTCAATAAAGTCCACATTTGACAGAACTTAAAAACAAAACAATAAATTTAGGTACAGAAAGTTTTAAAATTATAAGAACTACTGGATACTTTGGTAGTTTGTCAACCATTCCACTGGCCTAAAATGCTCAAATTCATTAAAAAAGGACTAGCAAATTACCAAATAAAGTCACTTTAAACATCACAGTAAACTTTTCACACTTACTGACATTGTAGCAGTATGACTGGGAAATGTCCAGCTTCTAAAAGTTGCTATATTACATGATGAGATTAAATAATCTCAAGTATTTTCCTGGACAATAAAGGTGTAGTGTATTTTTTTTACAAATAAATTGATCTCCATCATTCCATGATATGATGATAACAGAGGTATATTCTTAGAGGGTTATCATACCCTCAGAATTTCATACTGTTTCATATCTAGTTAGATGCAAGTTAGATGGAGTTTGTTTTTGATGCAAAGATTTACCATTTTGGCTTACTTCCAACATTAAAATTATTTTTTAAGAAACAGACACAGATAAAATATTAAATACACACTACTTCATACATAGAGGATCTCAAATGAGTAATGAATTTATGAAACAAGTTGAATAAAGTCAAACTTTTGCGAGCCTTGGCGAGCAAAAGCTAGATATTATTCAATGAATTTCATCAATATTAAATTATTAACCATTTGAGATTTTTTTTATTACATAGTTTTTATTTCCGTGGATATTATTTAGATAGAAAGAAGAATGAATAACTTTGTTCATTCTGACAGATGATGCAACTTTCATTTGTTGTACGTAAAAGATAGTCCCAAACAAAGTAGAATTAGTAAAAATAGGTTATACTTTTTTACAAACTATAAATCTAAGAAGAAGAGTCCATCCAAATAAACAGAATATTTTATAAAGACAAAATCATTTTTCAACACAGAATGTCCAACGTGTGTGATGTCATATTGTTTGATACAGTACCAGTTAGAACAGGCCTAGAATGCACAATCCATGTTTGCCGTAAAATGACACTTTCACAACTAAACATTATATTGTTGCAATATTTATGTGAAAAAAAAGATTACTGGATGTAGAAATTCCCATATTTACTGCAATGTATTTGTGACTGGATATTTGCAATATTTGATTTTGAGCAGTAGTCTATACAGATGATGTAGACAAATTTCTTTCTGAGTTAGATTTTCATCACATATTTACCGTGTAGATATGCTGTGGTTGAATAAAGTTCTGCCAGTTGCACTCCCACTATTAAATGAGCGATACCCTTAGTGTTACTTGTTGTTGTTGTTCTTGTGTTGGAGTTTTACTCCATTTTTCATATGATGATATTTTTATACATGAAACAACAAACCCCTGTGGGGGGTAAATTGGCCATCTTCAGACAGACAAGACCAAATTTCCCCAATTCCCTTTCATGAGACAAGTAAAAAAATGGCTGCTAAATTGTTCATAGAAAACAAAAAATTTCAGAAGATGGGATTAAAAAGGTTTTCCCATGATCACAGCCAATCAGTAAAAGAGAACATTGCACAATAATTTCATGGGGTTATTGGGATCAATCACATAAAGTGATATGCAACATGTGATATAAAAGATTTGAAACTGCACAAACTGTAGAAAAACTGTACTGACAATGTGATAATAAATAATCTGATATGAATAAATACAATGATATTATCTATTTAATTTCATAAATTGTATAAATGTTCATTCATATCAATGAGATGTGCATCCAGCAATATACATTGACAAGTAGTTTGTACTAGTGCTGAGCTTCACATCTGCTACCTGAAACAATAATGTTTTGTAGCAGTAACAGATGTTACAAGCCAGTGCTTTATGTTGTCACTTTGTACAGATATCATTCATCACTTAAATGAAACCCAAACTACAAAAAAGTGTCAGCTGGTTTAGCAAGTTACCATCCAGTTTGGAGCACCACCAGTTCAGCAAAATTGTACAGTATCAAGGCTAATATGATGAAACATGTACTCCCGCATTCCTTGGTAACTCTAAGATGAATTCAGAATGTTATGTCAGAACCAAGCCAACAACAGTAAAGATGATTACAGAAAGTGTCAAACACAATGCTGCAGCTGACACCTGTGAAAAGCTAACACAGAAGCTAAATAATCTGACACATTTTCCAAGAAATACAGAACAGTGTTGGAATTATAGGAGAAAGCAAGAAGGAAAGAAAGGTAAGGGTAAAAAAAATGAAGCTGATGAAACATTAGATGTAATTCAGCTTCTCTACACAAATCCCTTTGTGCAGAAATTATCCATATGCAAGACCTGCCAAAACCAATCATTTTCTGCTGCACAGAAGAACAATTAACAGACCAGATCCTTCCTCCAGTCAAATGCTGGAGTGATCAGTATTGATAGAACTTTTAATCTTGGGCCATGTTATGTGACTGTAATAGTTTATAAGAGCCACAAAGTTACTGAAAGAGAATCTAAGGAATCACCCATCTTGCTGGGCCCTTTAATGCTACATAGGGATGCAAAAACCTCTTCATACTACAGATTCTTTGTGCACCTAAAGGGTGCCTTAGGCCTAGATGTAAGAAAAATCATTGATAGGCTCAGATGATGAGAAAGCATTGACAAATGCAACTGACAAAATATTCCCCGAGGCCGAAAGGAAACTGTACTAAGCATAACAAAGGGAATTTTAAGCTACTGACAAAATGCCAAAACCATCAAATGAAAGATAAAGAATTATCAGTATAGAAATGAGAAAGGCAAAGAAAAACTGAGATACAAACACAAAGACTTTCTTATAAAAAAAATAGAAAGAAAAAATGCTGACCACTGCGTTGGCAAAAAAGATGAACTATGGATAAATAAGAACACTGAGTTCATGAACCATATGCCGAAGCTTGCCGTAAAATGGAACCCAATGAAAAATGATATCTTATTCTACAGCTGAACAAACTGTAAGAGTGACAGATACATGGTGGGCTCTCTTCGGCACTGGAAACTTCTGTTTGGTTCCAAGATTTGGTAAATATAAAATTGCACCGGCTGTATAGCACAACAATTCTGAGGAGGATAAACGGGTTTACTTTAAATTCCTAGAGCTAAAACAAGAGAATGGAAACCGGAAATTATTATCTCCTCTGATCGCACATACACTGTTAGAAGGACGCAAGATGTTGCCAAAAAGCCAAACCAGAAGACAGGTGAAACCTGGTAGAACATACATGGCAAAACAGTAAACTGAGGACAGAACCATTCACTTTATATAGCAACCCTGGCTTTGTGATTACTGATGAACTTTACATTTCTGGTAAATATATGGTTTAAAGTCAACATTTAACTTTTACTGTCTTGAAACATATCTCATAAATTTCATACTGATTTTTATTGGTATTTAACAACAACTAAATTTCTTATTAAATACGTGACATACCACCACTGAATTAGTACCATATGGTAGAAAGGATAATGTGTTTTTTCTTATCAGTGGCTAAGAAAATATACATTGAAATCTGTCTGAAATGCAAGCCAATCACCATGATGTATTCAGGAGATGTTTATATCTGTATACCATGTATGTTTTTAACTTAATTAAAGTGCTTTGCAAAAGATTTTAGTGTTAATTTCTAAAACTTATTCCTTTCTAGTGCTCTTAGTGTTTCTTAGTACTTCTTAATGCTGACAGTAAATACATGCTCTTTATTTGTAAAGATAGTAACATAATGCAGAGATAGAAAGGAAACAGATTGTGCTAGAAACAAGGAAAGTGTTGCCAAACTAGAGTTCTCTGCACACAATTTAAAAAAAAATACTTATTGTTTTATTCCCCTTCCATCTGAAATATATTTTAAAGTTGTTGCCTCCTCGTTTATTTCTATTTCATACCCGTTTCTTTTCCTGTTTTTCTCCTTCTTTCATATTTTTGGTGTATTTTTTAAAAATTGGTTCTTTTTCCTTATTTCTTTCTTCTTCCTGTTTCTTTGTTTTTCTTACATTTGCCATTTCTTCTACACTGACCAGTAAAACGAGGCCTAGACAGAGTTGTCTTTCCTGACGCTCCAAATACGTTTGTATCTATTATGGCTCATGTTAACAATATATATCGATTTATTTTTTGTACCATTTATGTTTTCTTGGGTAACTTAATGCTTTACAAAGTTATTAATGCCCATTTTCCAGCACTCAGAGCCTCTTAGTAGAGTTCTTAGTGGTGTTTACCAAGACCGCTTGGCGACAGTCACACTGAAAGTGACGAGGTCTACAGTAACGTTAGTCCTACACAGTAACGTCTGACGAACAGTAAAAGTACGCAATACTATTTTTTTCCTTCTTTTTTTGCCACACGTGTTCATGGTTTAGAAGATCTAATCAAACCCAGTCTACACCTGTGATAAAACTAAAGTACCTGATGAAATATTAATTCAAGCTAACTTCGCTGACTTGGTCAACTAATGCTACCATGAAAACGTTTGTAAGCCTAGTCGTTGCGCGACAACTTGGAATAACACCACAATTTGGAATCCTACTCTTTCTCTAGAAATTGCAAGATCATGCACAGCGATATATAAATAGTCCTGTGGCCACAGGTTAGATCCGTGAGTACATTGACGAAAGAGAATGTTGAAGAGGAGATTTTTAAAAAACAAACAAACAAAACAAAACAAAAAAAATGAAACCAAAACAAACAAATAAACAAAGAAAACAAACCATGTTACTGTTACAACAATATTGAAGAAAAGAAATCTAAAAGTAAAGTTGTCACTCGGTAAGATGCGAATAGTGTAATTAATGTACTTGAAAAAATAGGGCAGTTTTAAATTTTATGTGCCAATTTCCAAGCGAATTTGCAGAAATTAACCACAAGGAAATTTGAATTTTTCTGCTTTCTTTAGGTTTAAGTGAATTTTAAAATAGTTCATGAAATTAGACCTTAAAAAATTACTTACATATTGTAGAATTATATTTGTTATGATCAACAAGTATCATGAAATTGAAACAGTTATTGTTCAGTGTTGGTGAGTCAGGAAAGTTTTGGACGGTAAAGATAGGTGTCGACTCACTGCGATCCAACATGCAGTAGCGGCCTTAGCAAATGCAGGGCCAGATTTGGATAATTTTGGTGGGGCCCCCTGTGAGCGCGAGGCATTTGGTAATAAACTTTTAAACAAGATTTATATGATATTGATCTTAACAATTTTCTTCCATCGCTTTAAAATTACTCTCTCTCTCTCTCTCTCTCTCTCTCTCTCTCTCTCTCTCTCTCTCTCTCTATAAAATTACTGCCGCGCGGAAGTAGTGAGTGAGGGCGATATAGCGCCTATGAGGCTTTAGTGTTAAATTTTGGTCGTTTGCACTATGGGGTCAAAATGTACAGGGTCACGTAGACTTCTATGTTAACTTTGGTTGTTGTTGTTGTTGTTGTTGTAGGGTTTAACGCAATTTTTCAGCACAAGATATGCTATACATGGCGGCCAGTATTAATGGTGGAGGAAGAACCCAGGAAAAACCCGGAAAGAACCACCGACCCACGAGAAGCTACTGGCAAGCTTTCTCACATACCCACATTGGCCGAACCTGAGACTCGAAATCATGCAGACAGAGGTGAGATGGCAGTGGACCGTAACGGTGAGCGCTTTAGACCACTCGGCCACTCGGGGCCCCTTAACTTTGGTCGTTTTCACTATGGTGTGAGTGGGATTTTAACATGGGTGGGCTACTCTAGTGTCAATGGGTACTGAACATTGGGAATGTATAGCGACAATGGATTGGGCCTGTCTAGGGTCAATAGGAATTGGAGAGGGGTGACGTCACGGTGCTGGACACTGGCAACAATGTTGCAAGTGGCTGACCTCAATCGGGCGGAACAGTGTGGCAAGGGGCTGACCTGAATACGCGCTGCTCTAGGGACAAATAGAGACATAGACATAGAGACGTGGGTTAGAGACAGAGACAGAGACATAGACATATGACACAAACAGATTTATGAACATAAATCTATCACAAAAAAATCGACTAAAATATTTTAGGCAAGAGAGAATATATATCTTTTCGTGGCAATGGAGTGGCGCTGTAAAAAGGGCCTTTTTTTTTTCTTCTTCTTCTTCTTCTTCTTCTTCTTCTTCTAATTTCTGTCTTGTATTTTTCTTTGCCACCAGCACCTTATTTTCTCCGCTACATTTCTTCTTCTTTCCATTCTCTTTCTCCTCCTTCTCCTCTTTTTTCCTTTTCTCATTCTTCTCTTCTTTTTCAAGGTTATTATTGAAAGCTCTGATTTGCTCTTTTTCCTCCTTATCCTCCTTTTCTTCTTTTTCCTTTTTGATCAGTTCTTTTTAGTCTTTCTTTGGCTTTTCTTAAAATGTTGATTTCCATCTTTACACGATGGGGGTTTATAATACCCATACTCTATTCTCACCAACATTTCCTCCACCATTCAAAAATCGTCTAATACCTCCTGCGACTTGTTCATTTTCTCTATGATATTGCTGGCCATTTTTTATTCAATGTTGATTGGCGCGATTGAATTGAATTGAAATTTAAATTGAAGTCGCTTTCGCCCGGTAGGGCATGTGCGACTGGTTTCTGCCTGCACTGCAGGCTATTTAATTATTCGTGAGGGAAGGAAGGAGAGCCATATCCCCCACGCATTTATTCACTCAAAGAGTGATGATCAATTTAGCCAACAGGTCGTGGGACAATTAAATCCCAATCGACCTGTATGTATGGCTCACATGAGTGGGAATAGACCCAACACACACTCATGTATATAGTCTGTATCTACTATCCAGACGCTTATTGGAACCACCCATTTATAGCGCCACCCCGGTTCCGTGATTACACGCATTTCGGGGCACCTGATAATTTAGACGGGTGGAAATAGTTCCACATTCCGTCATTTAAGTACAAATGTCCGAAAGAGGCAAAGAGGCATGGGACCCGGCAGAGGGCGCAAGCGCAACAGAGTAGTAAACTAATAGGCAGATCTTAAACCAAACCGAGAATTCTCCTATAAAACTTTCTATTTAGTAATTTTATTAAGGAGTCATTTTCAGCTCAAAATAAGACTAAAAATATTTTATTGGAGTGGTCAGAAATTTTTTTTCTGATCTTGGAGAAGAGACCCCACCCCTTTCCAATTTTGTCGGAGAAAGAATATCCTAGTTTAGAAACCTTTTTTGATTGAACATCGCAACTGAAAATGACGAACGAATAAGAGGTTGGTCAGATATCTTTATTCCGTCATGTTGTAATTTTTCAATAGCAGAAATAATATCATTAATATTTTCGTAGTTCATTATATAATAAATATTTGTTTAAATGAAAATAATAATCATAAATCAGATTATAATAATAATATAAAATGTTTCTGAATCATGATAATAATGTTTCTATATCAGATTATAATAATAATAAAAATAAAAATAATAGTCCCCAGAGACGACTGTTTTTTGAAGACGGCACAAACACATTGTATGATTATGATTATAGCATTGTATGATTATGATTATGACGGCACAACGCAACATATAAACTTACCTCTAAGACGGCACAACACATAAACTTATTCTAAACTTATCCTAATGGACGGCATAAACGGGGGCCTTATCTACGTCCAACAGATTTTGTACACTCTCCCCCATAATCAACCTCGGGGAGTGCAAAAGTACACCCACCACGTGGTGACATGGTGGGAGAGCGTATTTTGTCTGTTGTGGATTTCGAGGATTTCTCCGGATCCCCAATTATCTTAGAAAAATGGCATCAAAATCGCCTCCATTGACATATGTCGATCATGGGAATCGAACCACGGACCTTGAGTACGAGAATCTAACGCTTTAGCACTGAGCTATGAAATCCGGTTACATATATATATTCGAGAAATTACTATATACTTACCAGTTACCTGATTGTGAATAGCATTTCATTTTCTGATTTTTAATAGCATTTTATTTTCTGATTTTGAAAAACATTATTATAAATTGAATCTCGAAATCAAAAATATATTACCGTCTATTTGTACAGAAAAATGAAAGCTTTAATACAGCGGCTGTGTACATTATAGGTGGAAGACTCGGCAGTCTGAAAAATCAATAGTGGGTTTTTACCAAGCCCTATATACATAATGTAGAGACTCAGGGAATTCCGTTTCAATATGGCTTTAGATTCTTTCACTGAAACAGACAGACAGACAAAACGAAATCACTTGACAGATGTAATTTTGCACAGTCGAAAATCATTCTAGTATTAAACATACAGCTCTACCTTACAGACAAATGTCAGATAACTCAATTACGATTTTTAAACAAGCTGGAACGGTATTATCTCCCTTATATAATGACCAAGTGCTAGAGTATTAATTCCGTCTTCACAATATCTTTCATCATCAAAATTGCTAAGTCCACGTTTAATAATCGTATCTGTCTCGAGCTTGTGAAGATTTGTACAGATTACATTTGTCTTAATAAAACTGATATTATTGTTTAGTGCGGTTTTAAAAGCATCAAATTTCATACATTTCTTTACATAACCACGAGGAATACCTTTTGCTTTCTTTGTCAGTTTATAATCGTCGAGAATTACGGCATACATTTTACTTCGAAGTCCAACAAATTCTCTCACCGGCACAAACATAAATTCGTCCTTAAATTTACCAATAATTTTCTTGTTAGTATCATCATGAAATCCACTAGTTGTTGGATAATCTGATAAATCAAATAGATTTTTATTGTTATAAATATCCTCATAGACATCTTCACATTTTATGTTATAAACTAGCGAATCTGTATCAGTAAATAGCAACTCCGAATCTGGCCACTGCTTTTTAGTAAAATTATAGTGAAAGTCGTACATCAGCCACTTTGATATATCAAGTACAGCTGCACCAACATATATTGGTTTATTTAACTTTAAATTTGTCTTTCGTTGTTGTATTGCAACAAGATTTTCATTAAATATTTTCATACTGACAAAACCGTCATCGTTAACTAATTTATTTCTGCGATTTATATCATTAACAATTTCAATATTTGCTCGTTTTCTAATATTCTCCATTGTCTTTCCAAAAACTGAGTTATTCATTAACTTAAAAAAGTTTTTCTCAAAGTCGGTCTTAGCCACAGCACGACGTTTGGTATTTAAGTCAATATAATTTGACATCCACCTAGACTGATTAAACTTTAGCACACGATGGACTTGTCTCAGAATTAGTCCAGTATCTACTGCTTGTTTTAAATTTTTTTAATGTATCACGTAATTTCTTTTATTTAGCAAATTTGGAACTAGGTTATTACCGATCGAATTTTTTGCTGTTGTCATGGCTGGTTGCTCAGGTGATAATAAACTGTAATCTATCATCATAGACTCTGCACAAAATGGGTAGTCGTTGTGTAGATCATGTAACGAACTTGGATAATCTAGATCGACTTCAATAAAGTATGAAAAAATTCTAGGTAAATCTTTTTCAGTTTCTTTAAGAAATTGATCTGGAGTTATCCAATGAAATCCACCGCACGGCATTGGCTCTGACATGGCCCAGCCATACAAATTCACACAATCTAGATAAATAATATGATTAGATGGGAGATTTTTATCATAACTTTTTAGATATTTATTATTAGCTACTGCATATTTTTTTTGTTATAACACTAATTCCGCCTCTGATACCTTTTTCAATAAAATTAAACATATTAACGTCTGTTAAGAGATCCAATTCTATTTTGCTTGTTTTTAGTAGAGCGTCCCATGACAGCCCGGGAGCAGAATAATACCAACAAGGATCTAGTCCGTAATTGCTGTAGCTTACTCGACGAAAACTTTCAAAAACATCTGCTAGTAGTAATACATCTGTTTTCAAATATAAATCATGATAATCACCAAATGTTTTACAATTAAATTTATTCCAAATATTTTGTGCATATTTATACTCGTCATCTGTAATATCTTCATTTTTGAGCTGCGAGTAAAATTTATCTTTGTCAGGCAGAGAAGTTTCATCAAATCTGTTCGAGATACTCTTACGGAAAGATACCTTTTTTTGTCAGTAGATTAAATTTATCACCAAAGCAACTTTGCCGATTACTGAAACTACTACAACCTTTTACGAGCTCATCTAATGACGCTGCCATAAATTGCAGACTGTCAATAAAACGTAATTTACCGAGAGTAACTGACATATATTTTTCAAAATTATTTGGAATACATTTTATCTTATTATTTAGTTTTAGTTTAGATTTAATTTCCTCGTTACCAAAAGCTTCTACAATGATATGACTATCATAGCCACGAAAGTTATGTAAGACGATAGGAATAAACTTTGGTGCATGAAATTTTAAATTACAATTATTATGAGCCGCCCCTCTGTATTGACCGGTCAGATGACAATGATCACGCACTTTATCACAGACTCCGTTTGAGTCTACTAAAGATTTTTCGCAAATATGACAATCAACTGCTTCGTTAAATTCAAGTTGTTGCTTAGATGTTATTTTCATTGGAGCTGTCTTAAATAATTTGTTAGAAATTTTATTAACATCATCTATAAGATTTTTTAGTAACCATACCGCCGGACTTTCAGATTCACTATCTTTACATCTATATAACTTAATCGGACATGAAAACTTATCGTCGACGCAACAAACTACTTTATAAGCTACTCCGCAAGGAACATGTTGCTGTATTTTTCTTGTACTTGATTTATTAGGATCATTTTCTGCGCCAGCTACTGGAACGAGTAAACATTGGAAATCCGTATAAATAACTAAAGGTATATTTAGCTTGTGATTGTAATTCTTAAATTTTAAGACTTTTTCTTTTTCGCTTGGCATAGTTATTCTTTGAACGTTGATACAGTATTTACGATGTTCCTGTAGTTTCTCATTCTTAGAAAAAACCCTGCAAACATTTGTAACAGAAATATTTCTTTTTTTATTTTTATTATACTGTCTGCCGACTAAGCCGTTAAAGTTTTTTTTTATCCAAACGTAATGTCCTTTATAAAATAATAAATTTATTGTCTTTTGTGTAGCAGTCTCTGAAATATACCTTGGATAAACATTTTTTCGCTCATCTAGTCCGAAAACATTTACTGAAATATTGTTTTGTTTTCTAAACTTTGGTATCTGATTTTCTGCCACTGGAAAGTTATTCCGTTAAAATCTAGTTCGTCTTTGTATGGCAAATACTTTTTAATTCGGTCACTGTGGTCACTCTGAGGATGTCTCTCCGACAAAATTGCCCAATGAAAACATTGATCGTCGTTGTTTTTGACATTTATACAGCATTTTTTGTTTTTAATTTTTTTTTGGAAGATCAACGTAAGAACTACCTCGAAGTATGTTATATTTTGCTGTATGAATTAAAACTTCCTTTATCATTTCAAATTTCCAACCTGACCCAGATGAAGTAAATTCCTCCAATTTTTTTATTTATTTCTTGGTGTATTTCATCGGCGACTGTGGTAATATTTGTTCCAGTTAATATTTTTCGTGATTTATCTGTTAGATATGGTTCTGAAATTTCGCTGTCGAAACTTGTGTTTTCAAAAATTATATCAAGTATATCTTTCTCGATTACATGTAACTTTGATAAAATCGTATGATATTGTACTATTTGTTTGATACTTTTATGAGCTGCAAGTTCTTGAGCTATGACTGGTTGTAAAAGATGATATAAATTTATAGAGTTAAAATTTGCTAAAACATTTTGATTATAAAATTTGTAACTGTTGTCGTATCCTGTAAATGCTGTAGCAATTTTTTCTGCATTGATAATGCTCTTTTTAGCAATATCGCGCAATTTTAACATTGTATTATATATAGCATTTTATATTTAATTAAAAATTACGTAAAAATCAATTAGAGATATAAAATCCTTATAGTATAATGACAAAAATTTCGATATATATGAAATTGACAGCGGAGGAGCAAGAAGCATATCATGTTCACCCGAAGTACAACTTATTTCCAGGAAATGTATTAGGTTCGGTTATTAACATCAAAACTAAAAAATCTATTGGTAGACCAACACCACTGGAATGATAATTTCAGTAAAAGGTGATAATACAGATATGACTAAAATGTTTAGAAAAGATTTTGTTTATACTTTGTTCTGCGATGATATCCCAGCTAGACAACGAGTTTATAGAATCAATAATTCGATTAACGATGATAATATTGAAAATTTAGTATTACAAAACGAATTTCAACCACGTCCAGTATTTGATCTATATGAAGCATCTGACAAAGGAATTATTCGACATAAAAAAACAAAAATAGTTGTTGGCAATTTAAGAAATGATGGTTATTTAGGTGTAATGGTTAGAGGAACTAAAACAGATTTTGTTAATTATCTGTCACATCGTTTTATTTATGAAACTTTTAACGGTTCTATTCCAAATAATTTAGTTATCGACCATATTAGCACCTTAAAGACAGATAATGGGATTGAAAATTTAGATCTAGTAACACCAAAAGAAAACACTAAACGTGGAGCTGGTTATGATGGATCTTATTTTAAAGATCCAAAATCAATTATTTCTGTAAATATAGAAACTGGAGAAAAAATAAAATTTAACTCAATAACAGCTGCTGGGAAATATCATAAAATTAATTCACGGCGAGTAAAAGATGTTGCAGATGGCGTACATAAATCAGCAACGTCAACGTCAACCTTCGACAGATTTAGTTTTAAATATGACGATCAATGATGTTTCTTAGCTCGGTTTTAGTTAAGCAGTTATGTGCAAACATCAAAATATCGTCTTTATCAAATTTTAATGTTATAAACGAACTTTCATTAAGTTTATTTTTTTCTGCTGCTGTTAGTAATATTCTATCATTTTCGCCCTGCATTATGATAACATTAACAGAATAAGCACTACATCCCGACAGACATTTTCGAACTGCTTCGGCTAGTTCCTTGTAATTTAATATATTAACGTTTTGATGATATTTTACATCTGGAGATTTTGTTTCGCTGGCCATTATTATTTATAATTAGATAAAAGTATATTATAATATGAACTTGATGAAAAGACTTGCTGATATATATTCGGAAGATTATATCGCCACAAAATTATCAGTAACAAAATTTTGCCAATCACTAACGACAAAGTCACCGACAAATTTTCTACTATAGCGAAGATGATATTTTGTACAACAATGACGACGAAGATGACAGCAGCGTTAGTGTCGCTGACAGAAAAAATTACAACAGGCCGACAACTGGACGATATAATGCTAAGTATCACATTGCTAAAAAAATAATAAAATTTAATTTACTATTGCCGAACAACAAATATTTTGGTAGCTTATCAAACCTTTTCTTGGTGTAAAAATAACTGGCCATCGAAGAAATATAAAATATAATTTTATTTTTGCTAAAATATTCAATTTGATGCCAGTCGATAATACAAGAAAATTATATTTAATTTCGTTATGTAAGACTATCAAATGTAAATCTGTTCTTGTAAAGTACGAACAAATTTATAATAACATTATTGCATCACAGTCGATAAAATCGACTTAGTTGGCACCCAGCTATTAAATTTATCACTATATCCTCTCCATTTCACTAAACTTTTGTTGCCGCGTTTTCGGATAACTTTTTCAATAACATATATATCTTGGGAAGTTTTCTGAAGTTCCTGCTCGTAACAACTACCAGTTATAGGTTCACCTAATAAATCTTTAAGTGAATAAGTCACTGGTATTGTTAAAAGTACTTTATCAACAACAAATACGTCTTCGCTCCAGTTTGGAGTAAATCTTTTTTCAAATGTTTTTTTCGTCAGAGAAATTCTAACTTTATCAACAACTTTAAATTTATGTCTGCGGTACATGTTTTCGTTTGCCAATATTGTATTTTTAATTGCGTCATTTGGCGACATTTTAATGGTTCGGTGTTTCGTGTTATTATATTCATCAACAATGTTTTGTAAATTATCGACATATTTATTTGTATTTTTAGCTGTCAAATACTTATGAATTTTTTTCGTTTAGCGTGCGATTAAATCGCTCGACGACAACGCTTTTACCTTCATTTTCTGTAACATATTTTTTTTGATATCATTTTATTTCAAAAACCGCTCAAATATTTTATTAAAAAATTCTGCTCCGTGTTCGGTCCAGATTCTATTTGGTTTTCTTTCTGTAGTTGTGATTATTTGTTTTAGTGAATCAGTTATTGACGTTCCTGTCTTATCTGAAACTGGAACACTAAAAGCATATTTACTAAAAACATCTATGACATTAAACAAGTATTTCTTATTATCGTTAAATTCGGCTAGATTTGACACATCTACTAAATCTATCGCCCAAATATCGTCAACGGCATTTGCGACAACTTTACGTCGCGGAAACTTCTTTTTTAGGTTTGTGTCAGCTGCCAGATCATCATACAATCTTTTTCTCCTAATCTTAATTTATATTTTGCTCCAATAAAACCCTGCACCAACTTTCGGTCAACCCTTTCTCTGATTCCCTTTGGTTTCATATCACGAAGTTCGTCTAGCATTACCTTATCACAGTCTGATTTTGAATTCTCTACACGAACGTTATCAGGACGTTCTATATCACGATAACAAATGTCCTGGCGCATTGCTATCTCATCAACTTGATTGTAAGGCTCTTGTCCTGGCAGCGGATTATCGTTTTCGTCAAGTTGTTTATCAACGGATTATAAGGTCCAGTGTATTTATGGCCTGGCAATGTCCAACCGGCTTTTGGCTTCGGTAATTTGCCAATTACTTTATGTATGTCTATGCCTGTTTCTATTATTTCCCGGCGATTACAACGTTGACAGTATGTGACAATTTATTTTGCTCAAGACATAAATCTTTATCACAATCGCACTTGCATATAATTATTAATTAGTCGTCTACTAAAATAACGTCACTGACATTGTCAGGGCAACCAGCTCCCAACGATTGTATCACTGGGGACAATTTCTTTAAAAACATACTTTTTCTTTTTCCGCAGACTGCACAAATACTTTTTAACATCGTCCTGTTGTTCTTTGTTTTTTCTGTTGTTTCATTGATATTTTCTGTTTTAGTTTTACATTTGAGACAATATGTTGACATTATATATTTGTAATTTAGACACAATTTTGTGCAATCTCATCATTAGCGTGAGAAGGATGCTTGTCAAACTGTAAAATAAATGTTAAAAAATTAAATTTAGGCTGGGACATTTGTTTAATGAACATTATACAATAATACCCACAAGCTGATGTTCCAACAGATTGAATTTGATTAGACGAATAATTTATTATTTTATATTTTTTGTTTATATATTTTTTTTATTGCGTCGCTCAGTGAAGTCCAAACGAGTCAAAATAATTGTTATTATAAACTGCTACCCAATGTGTACCAGATCCGTCATTGAAATCTAGTATATTTATCATGCAGGAACCACCTGTGATGTTAGCAAGTTCATCCTTAGAATAAACTCCGTGGAATCCGGGAACCGATCCTAACTTACCTAGTATATCAAAGTTACTTAGCGGGGGGGGGGGCGTGTTCCCGGCAATGTTAGTCCTCGTCCTGTTCCCAACAGATTTGGCAGTAGACTTCCCGCTAGTCCCGCTAAAAGTGGAGCTATTGGAATAAATCCTCCTTTGGTTGCTCTTCGACGTCGCGGTGTCTTTTTTTTTCTCGTTGTCTTTCTTTTTGCTGTTTTTCGTTGTGGCATTATATTTATCAGTCACATAAACTTACAAGTAATTTTCCTAATTTTGTTACCATCGACAGTCATCAGTCCACATAAAATTAAACTGAAAGTTTCTTTATACCACTGCCCTTAACTGCTTTTTTTTCATTGCGCCAGATATTGCTTCAGACGCTGCTGCTAGTCCTAATGTACCTAACACCGGCAAAAGTTTTGGTATAAACGTTCTGGCTATTACTGAGAATGCCAGACCAAAGAAACCACCTTGTTTTGCCATCGCTGTTATTTGTGCGGCACTTAGATTTAAAACAAAAGGTTTGCCGCGATCGTACCTGTTCACTTGTTTTTGGTTAACATTAATTTTGTTAAAATACCATTGGAAATGTCAGGGTTGATTTTTAATGATACCTGCCTCTGCTTTGCAACAGCAGCTGCTAATTGTTTAACTTGACCATCAGTCAAATATATTTCTTTTACAATATATTTTGTCATTATATACAGATTACAGATTAAACTTGCAAAATTATTTATAATTTTTAAACTTGTACGGTCATTTTACCGCCAACAGAATCAATCGTAATAAATCTGTCGCTGATCACCAACGCGTACACGTACAACTGTTTTGCTGGAGCTGCTGGAGCTGCTCCTAATGTCCAAGTAATTTCAATATCAGCTGTTGAGTCGACACCTCGAAAGATATGTTTACTAACATGAAAATAAAATCTCGGATAAAGTGTACGAAATTCTTCTGCTGATATCTGAAATCCGTCTTCAACATCCTGATATTTTTGCACTGCGTCGAGTAGATACATGTAAGGTCGAGTAATATTTTTATTAGCGTCATCTGCAAAGTTACATTCTATCGCTCGCTCTGGATATTGCTTTGAATTTAGTCTAGCATATATTCGTCTAACATCAGCGTTATCAAATACTGCATTATTTTGTTCTTGGTTACCACGTCGCGCTTGCCGTTGAAATACAACAATTGCCTCGGTAGTTGTTCACTTGATGTTGTTGTAACTCGCCATGTGTAGTCGGTTGTATTTGGAACTGCTGTTTGATATATTTTAGTTGATGAAAATAAATTCTGTTTGTATGTTTGTCAAGTATACTGTTTAATTCTGACATTTTAGTGATTGATGGTGTTATTCGCGGCATCCACAGCGCAAGTTTATTTATGATAAACTGTACATCAGTCCCGCCAGCTCGAAATAAACAGTCATTCTGTTCTGCTGTATCTAAAATAAGTGTATGTTTAACTCCACGAAATACTTTATTGTAATCGCGACAAAATCCAAATATTGTACTTAATGGCAGCATCATTGTAATTTGACGTGATACTGCTGCAAGTGCCTTTCTCTTAGCACAACCTTCATTGTAACGTGGATTTTTTACTTCAATCGTGTTATTGATTAAATTTAACATTGTAACGCCGTCTGCAGCTGCTCCTGGTGGTGTTATACCAAGATTATTACAAGCAGCAATAAGTGAGACTCTTACAACGGCTTCATTAGCGTCTGCGGCTATACATAAAGCAGCAGCATTAAGAATAAGAAAAGTTCTTACAATTATAACATCTGCAGCTGCATCAGCACCATGTATTAAAACACTTTCACGAAAAGTTTGGTCGATTCAGCTACACCACGTCCAGTGTCTTTAAACCACATCATGTTAGTTGCAGTCGATCTGGAGTAATCGTCGGAAAACGAAATAATATTTAAGATTGTACTTGCAACTTGTAGGTGACTTGAAATATCTTCTACTGTTTGATTGGCTAGTTGATATCGAGCACTTTTGAATAAACACCAACCATCATTTATAAGAGCTACTTCTGTTCCAGCTGCAATTGCAACAGGCGGATTGGCCACAGTCATAATCTGGCCACGAACTTCTAATATTGCTTTGTGTGGCAGTAGAAACACATCTTCGTCTCGAGTATTAAATGTTCTAATACCAGCTTTATTTGGTTCATTAGAATTTTCATCAAGATACTCAACATACTCAAATTCTGTTACAGTGTTATCGATGTCATAAGTTTCTGTTAAATCGTGATAATTTTTAACAGACATTTTTTATTTATTAGATTATATATCAAGTATATCAATAATTTCATTATCAATTTTAGCCCCAACATTTCCAGCTTCTTTTGATGATATCAGCAGCATTAATCTGCCTATCATTTTGGCAGTTGATGCAAATATTTTTACACCGGTTCCAGTTTTTTCTTTAGCTCTATCTAAACGATGTTTATCATAACTATAAAATACATTTTTAAAATTTCGTCCTTCAGTTCTAAATTTTACTGCAGCATTTTTAAAAACACCAGCAATAACACCATCTCGGGCTTTTTTGTAAAGTTCACTAAAATCTTCTTCTTCAGCTTTATCAATTTCATGTAAAGTTTGATTACCATCTTTAATTTTTTTTATCTAATATAACAATTAAGATATCATATTCATTTTGTGTTAATTTATCAATATTATCAACATCTTTAATGATATTTTCTTTTATAAAAGTATCATATTCTGATAAATCTATTTTCTCTTTTACCATTCCTTTCAATTCTTCAATTTGCTCCCTTCTTTTAGTTTCCTCGGAAGTTTTTATTTTTCCTGGGGATATAACTAATGGCTGTTCAATCTCTTCTAAAAATGTTATGCCTTTTGGTACCCCACCTTCTTCTTTTCTATATTCTTTCACTCGATTTTCATCATTTATTCTGAATTTCCTTAAAAAAGTCCAACCTTTACCAAACCCTTTAGCTCTATTATCCTCAGCTGTTTGATGAAAGGCATTAGCAATAATACCTTGTCTAATTTTTTGAGTTAATTGAAACATATCATCACCTCTGGTAGTTTTGTTCAATTTAGTATTAGACTCGTTACCAAAAAGTATTATTTTATTTAAATCATTAATAAGTTTATCATCTTTCTTTCGACCAAGTTTTTATATTATCAATATCATTTATATCATTTTCTGTCAGAAATTCATGATATTCACCATCTGATATTTTTTTATTTGCTTTTTTCTTATAAAATCGTCTTTGTCCTTCAACATCTAAAAACTTAACCCTTAACTCACCAATATCTTTTTGTTCTTTTTCAATATCCTCTAATCTTTCTGATAATTTTCCAAGTAAACTTCTAATCTCATAGGAAGTTAATTCTGCTAATCTTCGTTCAAATAAAATTGGATTATTAATCAGTCGATTTAGTTCAGTTCGTCTAGCAACAGGATCAGCAATATTTGCTACAAGAGCCTCAGCCAATTTTCTTCTTTCCTCATCAGATCTAGCAACAATTTTTGCAGCAGCTGCTTCTTGTTGTTCCTTAACTAATCCAACCAAACCTTTTTCCTGTAGTTGCTTAAGTTCTTCTTCTGATAGCGGTTTAGTTTCAGGTTGTTTTCGAAGTAGTGCTTCAGTAACTGGTTTGAGAATCGTAGCTGTTGTTTCTGCAGCAGTTATTTGTCCACGTCATGCTTGCTGCACTTTTTGCTTAAATTCTGCTTGAGATTGAGCAAGTTGTTTTTAGATCTTCTATATGTTTTCTGTATTTTGCTCGTCTATCCATAATTATTATATATAAATTTTATAAAATTAAGACTATCGAAAAACAAAAACTTACTGCAAGTAACTGTTAATACAGCATCTGAACATTTTAGTTGGATCACGTGTTAGTTTATCAAATAAGAAAAAGTTGTATTTATCTTTTGTAGCTTTATGATAAAGTTCGATAAATTTATCTTTTGTTACGTCGCCACATTGCTCGTTCGCAATATTTCTAACGTCAACATTGTCCAGTCCCGGAAATAATATAAAACAACCAGTATTTCGCCGAATAAATCTGTTGACGTTATAAAAACCTTGGGCTAAATAAACAGAATTACATTTCTTATTACGCGATAGTGAAAAATATGATCTTATTTTATTCATTTCTACATTATTTAGCAGAATATCATCAAAAACTACTATCTTATGTTCATCTGAATTAAGTTCATTAACTGGAACAAGATCATCTGGTTGTTTGATAATAAAAAAATCTTCGCCAGCATCAAGATCATCACGAAGTTTGTTATCATATTCGCTTAGTAGCTTGTACTTATCTTGTTGTGGATTAATTGTGTAAATATAAACTCAATCATAATTAAAATTATCACCTAACAGTAAATTCATAAGCAAATTTGTTTTTCCCGACCCAGTTCGTCCAACAATAAGATAGTGACAATCTGGAAGTTCATTGTTATGTTTATGTTTCACCAACCGCTCTGTATCAAAATTTAATATCGACGATTTTGCCATCGTTGTTATACATTTTATGTTATATTAAACTGACTAATGTTGACAATTTTATGTTTATTAAATAAATAATGAGCTACTATACAAAATTTGGAACATTAATAGGAGATTCGTTGGCTGTAAGTACAACAATAACAAACGGCAAGATTGATTTATCAGGTTACCTGAAAAAATGCGGCGACACAATGACAGGAAACCTGTTTATGTCAAATCAACGAGTACTAGGTTTAGAAACAAATTATCCGCCAATAAATGTTGTTGATACACAAGCTGTTAGTTATGCACAACTAAAATCCGTTGATAATAATAAACTATCATTGACAGGAGGAACTTTAAGCAGCAACTTAGATATGTCAGAAAAAAATAAATAAATTTGGAGACCAAGTATCCACCAGCAAACTTAAATTATACGCAAGCGGTAAGTTATTCACAGTTGAGGTATGTGGATGATAACAAACTTGATAAAGTCGGTGGAATGGTTATAGGTAATATCAACATGTCAGGAATTTTTTTTATAAATTTAGAGACTGCATATCCGCCAGAAAACTTAAATCAAACACAAGCTGTAAGTTATGCACAACTAAAATCTGTTGACGATAATAAACTTAACAAAGCCGGTGACACAATGACAGGTAACCTGTTTATGTCAAATTCAAAAATAACTGGATTACCAACAACCTCACCACCAGCTGATGATGATGATGCTATCAGTTATGCTCAGTTAAAAGAAGAGCTTGCTCCATACCTTAAAAAATCTGGTGGACCAATGTCAGGTAACATAAACAAGAGAGACAAAAAAATAACTGCGACATATGTTCCAGTTAACTATAATGATCTGACAAATAAAGCGTATGTTGACTGTCTGTCTAGTGGTACAAAACGAACTAAAAACAATGATGGGTATATTCCAACACTTTATAAAGCAACTGACAACCGAGCCGGGTTTGAGGTAAGAGCATCAGCATATTATCTTGAAAATTATCCTTATTACGCTTTCTCTGACAGACATGAGTGGACGACTAACGGAGAAGTTGAAAACTTTTGGATTAAAATTAAATGTCCCACTGCAGTTGCTATTTGGCAATTTCATTTGTGAGGTCGATTAAACTCTAGTGTTGGTTGAATTTATAATTGGAAATTGGAAGGATCAAATGATGATATCAACTGGAAAACATTGTATAGCACAACAGACATTCACATTTCAACAACACAATATTTTACAATCCTGACAGAAAACACTGTTAACAAGTACTTATATTTTCGAGTTAATGCTTTAGCTGCTGAACATCCATTTCCAGGACTGACAGCATTTCAAATATATACACTTGATGATCAAATTTAATCTAGTGTTATAAAATAATGTCAGAGCCTCCAATTATAACCGTTGCAAGAGAATTTTATGATAATATTTTAAACCCTGATAAAGATGTTGGAGCCGTCAATGGAATAGCAAAAATGTTACAAAGTTTGAAAAAACTTGGCATCGAATCATTAAACAATCCAACACTGTCAGAAAATTTTGCTGATTTTATTCGCGTTATGCATATGCGAGGACCACAACTGAAAAAAGCAATAGAAAACTTTGATATTATAAGCAGATACTGTCATCCTGAGGATTGTCTAGAAGAACAAAAACAAGTTGAAATTATACTTAAAAAAATATTACTCGAGCTTGATTGGTCTAACATAGATTCGATAATAAAATCAGACTTAATAAAAGCACGAGTTTATAGTGGAAGAACACTGGAAGAAAGATGAATAAATGAAAATCATACTCGTCTTGACAAACTAGCGGAAAATAAAAAAATCAAAATAAAAAGAAGCAGAGATTTATATGATAGTTTTTCAAAATGAGATATTTTTAAGTATCTCGGAATGTACTACCATGACAAAGAAACCTTGGTTAAAATCGTTACTATGACGTCAGACGCAGAGTTAATTATTAAAGTGTACGCAAACGCAATTTTGCCAATGATACGTAAAAAAGACCCAGAATTTGATCCGATTATTGTTAACAAGTCTCTAAAGATAATCAAAACTTTAGACGATGAAATTAGTAATTTTAGTGATGATGAGCGAGAAAAGTTTTTTGAAGAAGTCAATCAAACAAAGTTGGAAGTAAAGTCTGATTCTTATTATGATATAAGTGAAGAAGACGATGTTCCATTCCCATCAATCCAGTATTCTAGACAATTGTCACTACGAAATTATTACAACGAAATTAAAACAATACTCACAAAACAATATGAAAAATTAATGCTAAAAGTAGCTTCTGCTGTTGGTCTTCTTACAATTGAACTAGATAAGCTTAAAAAATTAAAGCTAGCAAATTTCGTAGTCGCATATGCAATTATCAGACAACATCTTGTTCTGAAAAATTTCACGTTAGATCAGTTGAGCTTCGTTTTAGGGTATATTGATGAAAAAGAAATCGATTACAGTAATTTTGTGAATAAAACAGATTTGTATGAGAGTGAAGTCAAAACAAAACGCACCCCATCTTGCAAGGATAGCTGTATAATTGCTTATGTGACTCAACAACCTTCTGTTGTATTTTAATTGGTATCACCGAATATTTACAACTTTTTGGCACACATACATAGCCTTACACACATAACACACAGGCACACTTAGTGCAAATATCAAAATACCTTTTTAAATTCTGAAAGACCAGACTTTTAAATAACCAATAACAAGAACTTCTAAAACATTTTTTGTTACTGAACAAAAGGTAGAGTGATATTTTTAAAGCAAAAATTATATTCATTTGATAATTACAGTATAAAATATAAAAATATCATACACATCAATTGCAACAATATGGGATCAGCCATTCATTGGGGGGCAGGAGGCTGGGGTTTTCTTTCGAGCTGCAACATTTGTTTTTCTTATACCTCAAATTTTGTTTTCAAGTAATATTATGGATATAGTAGGATTTGCTTTTTATCTTCCCCCCAGAAATTGAATGGTTGGTCTCTAAAGATACTAATTATATACCGGTAAAAATACTGGAATATGGAGAAAAAGTATTAACAATTAGATGCTCCTTTCTCTTATGAATAATTAGGTCCTGTTTTGCTGTTATCTCTGTGCTGAAGAGACAACAATAACAGGTCTGGCTGAACAGCGAAACCTTCTATATCCAAACCCTGCTCATGATATTTGCTTTACTTGCTTTAACATGGAATTTGCTAAAAATGAAAAAGCTGCCACTTAGGTCCAAAAAACACAAAATTGTTTGTAAAACCTTCCATTTTTTATACACAACTATTTTTTTTATAGACAACTAATTAAATTACCATACCTGTAATTTTAATTGTTGCAAATTTCCAATAGTTTTGTGGTAGGACTTGAAAAACATGTTTCAACCCCAAGCATGATTTGTATGAGGGTAAATGTAAAAAACCATGAAAATTATATGCTGTGTGGCTTGTTTTGAGAAAATTTACCATGTAGGTGCCTGCTATCAAAATCGACCCAATGAGATTTCCCCCTACTAAGAGAGATAAAATGAAAATTGAACTGTATAACTGATTAGTATTAAATTACACTGGAAGTTCCAGTAATAATTTTTAATCCATCAGCAACATTCTTTTATTTAAATAAGGCATCATTCCACCACATGCAGGTTGGTTCAGCGGTTTCTATAATATTTGCCTGTTTGTGACCATTTATCCACAAGTTTTCACTGTTCCCTGAGAAGTTATGATGAATGAGACTTTACTGTATTTTTCCTTATTATGAAACATCAAAAATATACAAGAACTTGGTCACTGAGTGCAGGTCAAACCCAAACCCGAGTTGTCACATCAAGATGCATCCATATAATGAAAAGCATTAATGATATAAAACATGCACAAAACTTAGTCATTTCATTCATCAATTTATATTTTCTAACCCAATAGTTGCCAGGGGGTCTCTAATGCTGTCATCTGATTGGTATTTTAAAACAAATGAAAGCTCTTGATATAAACAAGTAGACCGACTGCTCACAGTCCTTTTCTGGTTTATAGAACAGTCCATTTCAGTAAAAACTGTTGCCTATGTCCAATATTTGCAATGTCTATATTTCTAAAAAATAATGAACAAATAAAAATGAAGAATTCTTGTATACATGATCAAAGAGATGCAACTCCAAATGTTATGGAAAATTGCTGAGATTATCAAAGACAGTGACCTACATCACCTCTGTTGCATGAAAACATAGACTTGCTCATGCAAATATGGTGACCATGTTACTAAAGAAACTCCTGTTTGATTTGAAATGCCAACAAGTTGACAGTGTTTGGGAACCCATGGCAACAACCAGGTTAGAAATTATCAACTGAAATGACTAAGATTTTGCATTTTTTTTATATCCTTGATGCATTTTCTTTTTAAAATCAGTAGGGGGTACAAACAAATGGAGGGTGTGCAATATTATAGAGCAACCCTATCTTGGCCTGGAAATAAAAGCTCTTGAGTTTGAGATTGTAAGTTTGAAATTTTGTTTTGGACTGGTTTCTGATTGGCTGACAAAAAGAAATAAATTATCTCAAATGTGCAACTTGCAAGAAGTCAATACCTAATGCAGCCAAAATATTTTTGAAATGCAGGAATCAGGATGTTACTAGAAGGTAGGAAAGTGGAAATTTTTTCATTCCTGGCCCTAAACACAATGCATTTGTTACATGTACTCATGATGCTGGACCAGCATTATGACTGAACCATACTAAACAAATGCGAAGTGACTGTCAATTGTTGATCTCCACTAACATATTATGATGTCAGACAAAAGATTATAAAGACAATGACTTTTCACTGCAAGTTCTGAAAAAGAAAACAAAAAGCTAATGTAAGACAGTATATGTCCCTTGTTCCTTGAATAACAGACTCAACAAGGTCAGCCGATGCACAATTTTCTTGCGCTTCAATTACAAATGCTTGGAAAAGTACAACAAGTTTTACATATTATTTATATGAGAAACAAAAATAATAATACCATCTTTCCTGTAAGAATCTCTTCTCTGATGTCTCTGATCATGCTTCATTAGGTCAGGGGAAGCAGAAGTGTAAAAAAAAATTTCCCCTCCTACATCATCAGTCTTTGCAAAGAAAGTAATTACCTGAATGTGTGATAATCTTTTTCCTCTCTTTATTCATCACTATGGAATCCTATTTTTATACCAAAGTTCCACTCTTTTTTTTTTTTTTACTTTTGTGTTGGTTTTTGTGGCTTTTACTAGAGTCATCATACCTGAGGGAATTTTTTTTTTCATTTTCACAATTTGAGCGTGACAATGCGGTACAAAAATCAGTTATCAGTCATCCCATATCTACCTCTTAGCTAAATTTTGTTGAGTTTACAAAGTTAATAATAAATGGTGTGTGCTATGTATCAAATGACTGGAAGCATATACAAGAATCACCAAAACTAGAAATTTTTCTTTCAGCTACAAAACAGGAGTGGAAGTTACCTCAATAAATTAACCAAGTTTCCTGCATGTTTTTGTCATGAAGACTACTGATAGTTGATTGCATGCTGATTTTATTCTTAAGCTCTTAGCCAAGAAATATTATGGGATATACCAAGCATATTCATATTTGTGGACCATCTCAAGCTTGGCCATATTTGGTATTTTGAGAATGAAGGTAAATGTTTACCCTGAGCAAATGACCAGTACAACTGAGAAAGATGACTTTTAATGACTTATTGCATTTTGTTAATTTTGATAACAATAACTGAATAAAAGCTAACAAAAATGTGCCTTGTTCAATATTTTGGGTGCCACTTTTGGCACATGAAATACATGTCACAGTTAACATATTATGGTACAGTAACATGATCAGTGCATGAAACTTGCCAATTCCTGCAAGCCCACAAAATCAATAACATGAAAATACTCCTGGCTCTGCCCATACCCAACTGGTCCTACATTTCATCAAACAAGAAAACAAAATGTCATCATTGACTCAATGGTAAATTCAGTTAGACATGAATATCAGCCCTTAGTAAGATTATCTATATAATGAACCATGGCAATTAAAAATAATTAAAAACAAAATAAGATATTTACATCATGAGTAATATTCATAAATTCTGCATAACAGTCACTATTTACTGACCAGGACAATAATGCATACTGTCAAGCTCATCCAAATCCATATATAACTCATCCAGATCCATACATAACTCATCCAGATCCATACATAACTCATCCATACATACCTCATCCAGATCCATACATAACTCGTCCAGATCCATACATAACTCATCCAGATCCATTCATAACTCATCCATACATACCTCATCCAGATCCATACATACCTCATCCAGATCCATACATACCTCATCCAGATCTATACATAACTCATCCAGATCCATACATAACTCATCCAGATCCATTCATAATTCATCCAGAAGCTGGGCATCAGAATCTGTTGCTGTCTGAACCATGGTTGGATTAATCCTCATCCACTGACTTACCAGTGACAGTATCAGCTGCCCATAAAATTAGGTTTGCAAAAAAGATGAGTTCTAGCAGTGAATCAAATGCATCCACATCAGCCAAAAGAAGCTGAATAGATAGCACTATCATGTTCTTAGCATGCATCCTGTTTCGATATTCCAAGTGAATTCTTTAACCCAACTACTTTTTGAACATTTTTTTGTTGCTGGATAGTGTCATGTTCCCTTTGAATAATTCTTTTTTCCTTGGCTGTGTTTGACTTTTAGCCTCTGGTGGCATTGAGGCATCTTAATACCTCCACATGCTGATGCTTGGAAACAGAAATTACATATAGTAAACACTGCACCAACTCAGAAGAGTTTTAACTAACTAGTCACATGTGTCTACTGAATGAAGACTACATGTGAGTTATTTATTTTCTCATCTCACACAGATTTGCCACTGGTAATCAGAAACAACTCACTGTTATTTATTTTTCACTCAGAAGCATTTTTTTCTTCCAATACTATAAAATCTACTATTTGTGGATTAAATTTACTTAATATATCTACAAATCCCACTGGCCAAATGGACCAGCAACTGATATTTTTGTCCCAGTCTGACGTGAAATTAAAGTTGCTATTCGATGAATAACATAACCCTTAATCAACGATTCTTGCATTAAATTTCATACTCCCACAGATGCATCCATTGCAATATTTAATTATTCAGGCATAAATAGTGTTTGCAAATTAATCTTAAATGAAAAAAAAAAATGAACAAAAGTCAGCAAAGTATGAAATTAGGCTGCAATGACCTGCTTTTGATAATACAAATACACGCATTTCATTGATATGCAACTCTTTACCAAGCTTCAGGATTCTTCCTTTGAATGTGTTTCTGAAAAAGTGACTCAAATGCAAAATATTTACAAATTCATTGAGGGATGAAATATAGGTCACAATTATCTACATTTTGAACAATAGTGTGGTTTGAAATTATATGCAACTCATCACTATGTACCATAAATCCAGTCTAAAAATAGATCCTATATTGCAAAAACTGACCAAAGCACATGAAACATTAAATATAGGCAACACTGGCCTAATTTTTGGATCACATATTCCTCATGGGCATGTATGGCATAATAAGTTTCATGACCAATAAATTTAAGCAGAGACTGAAACAATATTTTTTTTAACTGTAATAAAAAAAATTGTTTACATGTACTGAACTGGCACACAAACTTTAGCCTGCAGGGAAAGTATAATATTAATACCCTATTGCATAATTATATGGTCTTTATGTGGTGCTATTAGTGTCACTGCTTTTTTATCTCCATCATTTCTTCATATATAAGAAATGAAACCATCAAAAATTAAGGAGTCCCAATTGCTTTATCTTTTTATACTGGTCTGGTATCTCCATTAAGGCACACAAGGCAAAGGCTGCATGAGGGTTCTTGGCTGTTGAGACAATTCTGTGATAGTCAACAAACTGAAAATTATCAAATTTTCTTGCTGGCAAACCATCATCAAATTCTTCCATTTCATCCCATGGTCCATCCCCTACTCCGACCAGAATGATTGATATGGGCCATTTTGAAGCCTCCACTATGGCTTCCCTGGTAGGCCTCTCTGAGGTCACCTGACCATCAGCTACTATGACTAGTATATGGTACTGTAAAAGAGACAGGTGCAGAAATATTTGAATTCTGTATCGTATAATCCCAGGTGCTATTAGCAGTTAGAATTAACAACAATGTCTAGTTTCTGCTTTGACTGTATGAAATTGTGTAATACAAGAAGAATCAAAAACCTTAAAAAGGTGTCATGGAGCAACCAAGGTGTACAGGCAACATCAATTAAAGTGGTGCATATAGGAGGTGGGTGGATGAAGGGGCAAACTGATGTTCAAATCTCATTTACAGAGCTTATACCAAGTCTGCAAACTGTCATCTGAATGCTGATGTTAAAATCTCATTTACAGAGCTTCTTTTATGACCACATACATGTCTGAAAAAGCCATTATATCTAACATGCATCCATTACAATATCAACAAGATTTTGAATGATTATTAGAAATGTATCATTATGAGCAGCTATCACAAAAAGAAAATTAAATCTGGTGCTGAAATGAATCTCTGATTTTACTATTTGAATATTCACAGCCTGTATTCAATTATCTGCATCTAAATATCTATTGTGCTGCCATAATGAACTATTAACCATCACCACCACCAACTTGAGCTGAATCAGAAGCCATGATGAATAACCTAAGTCAAGGCCCACTTTCACAAAATATTTCAATTTGAGTATGTACTCTTCTATTCAACTCCTATTTTTGTATCTCCATAAAAATGCATGATAGTAAATTCATGGATCCGCTGAGATTTCCAAGTATGCACTGCTATTAACATTTAAAATGTGTGCTTAACCATTACAGTCTTAATCTGGTAGCATTAGTATGAATTCTACAGGGTAGTATTCTCACATCATCCTGTTTGTTTCTATATGCCCCTACCGATTTTAAACACAGAAGGCGTCAAAGATATAAAAGGTCCACAAAACTTTGTCATTTCATTCACAGAGTTATAAGTTCTAACTTGATTGTTGCCAGGGGCCCCAAAAACTGTCAACTAATTGGTGTTTTGAATCAAATGGGAGTTTCTTTAGCAAACATGGTTGCCATATTTGTTTAAGCCAGTCTGTGTTTTAAGATGAGATATAGTTAACTGTCTTTGAAAATCTCAATAATTCCATAAATTTTGGAATTACATCTCTTTGAACACATGTATACAAGAGTTCCTCCTATTTCTTTGTTCAATTTGCCTTAGAAATATTAAAACTTGACATTGCAAATATCGGACACAGACAACACATTTTTACAGAAACAGTCATCTAGAAACCAGAAATGGACAGCGAGCAGTCTGTTTGCTTCCTTACATTTGGAAATTCTGTTTGCATTGAAATGCCAATAGTTCTACCATGTTTGAAATGCCAATAGTTTGACTGATTTTGAAATGCCAATAGTTCGACCATGTGGGGATCCCTTGGCAATAATCAGGTTAGAAATTATAAATCAATGAATCATATGACTAAGTTTTGTGCATTTTTTTTTTATATCTTTCATGCTTTCTATTTTTAAAATTGGTAGAGGAGTACAAACAAACAGTATTGTTTGCTAATACTATAGTAATTAAAAATAGTCAAAAATATTTTAAAAATAGTCATAAATATTTGAATAAGATTTTACATGACTACAGTCTTGGACAAGAAATATATAATGCTGAAACATGATTAAAAGGATGAAATGAGATAAATGGCATTTAAAGGCAACCTTTACCGACTGAGGTTAAAGTATATATTTTATTTATTTATCTTTATTTTGTAATTTTTATAACAGTGAAGAAAAAACATTTCGTGCTTGTTCTCACCGTCAATTTTCATCATTTAAACTCTCAATCGGGTTACTCCATCTATAGACGATGTTAACTTTATGTATTCGATGAAATAGTATAGTATTTGTGTTTCAGGATATTCACCAGATTACATGTTAAGCCACTGTAGTACCAATGGGATTCAAAAAGGATGCATTATACCTTTGGAAGAATGCTTCATTGGATTACAGTTAGTACACCATATATACTCACTTATAAGTCAATACAATGCAAACAACAATGATCCAGATCTGCCCTAGAATAATGCACCTGTAGATTAGGGTCCATGTTGTTTGTTCTACTGATTACTCCTAACATACAGCACAGACCCAGATCTGCCAGCACATTATGCAATGGCAGATTTGGGTCTGTGCAGTTTGTGGTTGGATTTATCTTATAAGCAAGTATATATGGTATGCAATTAGTATGGACACTACATATTGGCCAGCCATCTCCAAGTCTGTGTAATTCATGATGCATGTTAAAAGTGGAGAAGCTCATAAAATGATACAGCAATACTCAGATACCAATTTCCAAGTGGAATATTCACCAAAAAGTAGTATTATTTGACAATTCTGATATTCATTTCAGCCATAATGAAATCACAAATTATCACATCTCAGTTTGCCCAGTTTTAATA
Organism: Megalonaias nervosa; assembly: GCA_016617855.1. NCBI lineage: Eukaryota > Metazoa > Mollusca > Bivalvia > Unionida > Unionidae > Megalonaias > Megalonaias nervosa. Next base: position 13,170 of record JAECUM010003703.1, on the reverse strand, counting down.
TATGCTAGATAAAATACACTATTTAGACACTGAAACAAATATTTATTCCTTCACTGCACTTTAAAGCAAATGTAACATACTTACTTGGAGTTTTCTTGTTGAGCTTTCTTGACAGTGCTGCAAGAGGTTTAATGTAAACCACTTTACAGGGATGTAATACATAACTACTATAAACTTAATGGTTGTAGTGTAATTTTCCTGCTACAAGCCCAAGGTTACTGATGAACCAAATCCAAAATTTTACAAAACTTTTACATATTTTTATATTTAATGATCAGCTCACTGCTTTTAAAAAAAGGTAGAAGTTGTGTCCCTTGGGCTTATAACAGAAAATCCTGTTTATTGGTACAGCACATTTATATTATAGTAGTCGTATTCCATAACTGACTCTTCTGTTCAATTTAGTTAGCAACCAACAGAATTTAGTGTACTAGGATTCACTCTGACAAGTTGTGTTGTTGGCTAGATTTAGATATGTCTTTAGCTAGGAAAAGAGCAATTGTTTTTATTTTCTATGCAACCAATAGGATACAAGTCCTTTTGAATGTGGTAATATATGATTTTCTTTTTTCAATTACATTTGGTGTATATGTTCAGTCCAGATGAATGAAAATGCTATTCATTATCTCTGTTAATAATGAAAGACCATGCGAAAATAAAGGGCTTACATCAAACTATAAATTCTCTCTCAATCTACATTTTAGGATGGCATTATATCTATATTCTTCTTCAATGGAGATGAACAAAACACCCCCCTCCAACCACTTTTTTATATACTATGGAGTGACCCATAACACCGTACAAAGGCAAATGTTAAATAAAAAAATTACTTATCATATTGAAAAGAAACAATGTGGGAATTATTTGCAGTGAAAATACATACATGCTTGTATATCCATTGATATTAACATCCATAATCAAAACCGTAGATTTAACAGAATCAACACAAAAGCAGTTTGTCCGATTCTGCTACTGTAATGTTAGCAGCATTTTTTGAATAGCTGTCATTACTGCCAAATAAATTCTCTACTCTTTGCATGCACACATCGTGTGTGTGTGTGAGAGAGAGAGAGAGAGATTCAGATTTTTGATGCAGCTTTAACACATTTTCAGTCATATTGCTATGATGTCTGCATTGTGGCAGTTTATAGTATGTCTAGCACTGGGGCATCATACCACAGACATGTAGCATCATGTCCCACCAAGTCATATTGTCCTGACACCAGGTTAACCAGTCCTAACACTAACCTCTTAATGCTGAGTGCCTAGCAAGGCAGCTGCTAGTACCATTTTTATAAGTCTTTAGTATGACATGGCCAGGGTTATAACCTACGACCTCCCCCATTCAAGACAGATGCTCTAACCACTTAGACCACCAGAGTGGTCCTTCATGTGGGCAGTTTATAAAATGAACTCTCCTGGGTTTTATTCAAGGCTTTCTCTGGTGCCATACCCAATGACAAACTCAGACCAATTTTAGGTAGCACTCTACAGTTTCATATTTTGCATAGGGTTAGATTTTTCAAGGAAAAGAATTAACCCTGGTTTTCCTCTCATATTATACTTGCTATTTAAAACAACCCTGTATACCTTAGGTATTGTTAAAATAACCTTTAATTCCATTTATTTTGGTGCATGATTGATGGGTGTAAATAAGGGTTACAGAGTATAAAGCCTGGTCTATTAAAAAACTGCTAGCTCTGCTTGGTCATTTTCACTTCCTGAACTTCAGAGGAAAATTTTAAAAAATAGAGCCGATCATTTTTTTTTTACATTTGATATATTTGGTAATTCAGTCACTGCACATTCAGAAGCTGGTTTTGTCTAGTCTGGTAAAAATTCCTTTTCTCTGTTTTAATAACTGCTATAGATAGTAAACTTTCAACTAACTCAGGCTGATCTTGTGAGCAGATGGGAGCAGTCATTTTGGTTAGCTGTGTGTTTAGATCACAATTTCCACAAGTACAATATCTAAAGAAATTTCAGCCACAGTACATGAAAGTAGCATGGAGCTATGCCAACATTCTCTCCATTGTGCATGTTGCAAATGCAAACAACTTCACCTTACACCTGTCACTCTCTCATAAGTTCACAATATCTGTAGAGCGTCCCAGAAAAATCTTTGCTGTTTCAACAAAAACATAAATGTGCCAAAGTTAAAACATGGACACGCCACAGGTGATATGTCTTTCCATCAGAAGGGACAAGTTTCAGATTAGTCTTGATAGGACTGGTACACAGTTCTGTATTGCTATCCTTCTGACTTTCCTAAAGTTCCTTCAATTTGAATTTCAGATCAGTCTTGATAGGACTGGTACACAGTTCTGTATTGCTATCCTTCTGACTTTCCTAAAGTTCCTTCAATTTGCATTCCTAGGAAAAGTTTGTCACCTTTTCAAGCAAAGATTTTGTTTTGTGCAATCCTCTCTCTTAACAATTTTAACTTTTAATCTTATTAACATTTAAAATTTTAACTTTTAATCTTATTAACATTTAAAATTCTAACTTTTACTTGGCATTAGATAACCAATATTGTGCAACTGAACTGTGAAACCATCCACCTATATAATACCTACCTACTGTGTGCATAAAAAACTTAAAACAATTAAAAGAACATTCTAAAAAGGACATTCTTTTCTATGATATCAAAGTAGAGGTACTACAATGGCTTGATGAATTCTATTTTGTATTTTCTTTAATAAAAAAAATCATTGTTCTAAAAATACGTCTGATAATTAGTGCTGTCCAACCACTGAGCCAAATTTTACCTTGATTAGCCACTACAGCTTAGGCAAGACAGGAAAATCTTGTATTCTCTTTGTTCAATACGCAGTTAACCTTTTAAGGGTAGCATATCTCCATAGTCAATACAGAGTCATAATTATGGAACGTTTACCATTAAATAAACATATCTGTTCCTACTTCCAAATGCACTGGTCTGAACGAGACTTTTCTGAGCAGAAAAGGATGTATATAGATCTAGCACGGGTGAATCTGTGTGATTATAAACAAAAAATACTTGACCTGTATTAGTAAGCATAAAATGTAATGACACAGTGACCTCCTTTCTGAAATATGTGATCCATGAACCTATTTTTGACAGAGAAACGTGTCTGCAACTTATACAGAACATAAAAGTGTACTGACCATTTTCTATTCATGTCTGCTTTGTATCCACTTAAGTATACCCCATAAAAAAGCACAATATCTAGAATTTAAAGGCAGAGTCATTCCTGAGCTATGCTGTGATGATGGGTAAAAGTCTTCATTGCTTTACAACCCATGATGCTACTGTAATAGGTCCTTTAGGTATATAGACAGGTAATCCAGACTGGCCATGTAGAATCCACTCTTAAGAGGGGCTGAATTAAAGTTATACCCCACAACAGAAATATGGCTAGAGACCTGACATTTAACTGGCACAGCTTAATGAGAATACTCTCCACTAACTTGAGTGAAATATGGTCATTACACTTTGGGTGCTATGTATATTGTATAGTACATCTACATTCCCAAATTCTTGTGATTTTCCAAAACAGACATATTAATGGCATTTGAAAGAGTCACTTTGTTTTGTTTTGGGTTTATTAATGTACAACGGACATTTTAACTTGTGGCAGTGTTTCCATTTTCAGCAATATCATCAACATTAAACCTCTTCCAAATGTAGCAGCATGGCTACAATAATCATTATATAATTTTTAACAGTATCATTATTTCAGAATTAATTGGTTTCTGTATAACTGTATGCTGCCTGCACATAATAATAAATAAAACCAAAATTAACTTTAAAAAAAGCATAAATACTTATAGATAAAGGTAACTATAAATTTAAAAAATTAATTAATTTACAAAACTTTAAAAAGTAGCCTAAGTATTTCTTATGAACTAAATGACAACATATTTTGCTTTTTCTATAAACATATGTTGGCATATTCTAACAGTGCACTATGCTTTCTACCTAAAGACGCATTGAAAAGCTAAAGCAGAGTTTATAAACCTTGCTGTATAAATGATGAGGTACCATGTATAATGTGTTATTACTAAATAACTTAAAACCTTCTGAAAGTCGTACATTTCTAATCTTGGAACAAAGAAAACCTTTTACATATTAGCAAGGTTAAAAAAAACTATGACTTTGGCAAATCAAAATCTCAGTCAAAGAAAGGGTCGTATGTTATGTAACATACTAAATCTATGCAGAGAAACAAACTGGCCAATATAAATAAGCTTAAAAATAGAACTTCATAGGATGGTGCACTGAACATAAACCAAAATCTCTACACACCAAGATTGATAAAACTTGCTACATTAAGTGGAAGAGTGCTTACATGTTTAAACCAAATACTGGAAAACTGACTTACTTCTCGTTTTCTCTTGACAATATCGATGGCCTTATAAATTATTGGAGCAAAACTGGTGGGTCCACTTAGCAGCACATTAGGAACAATCTGATTATATTTTGAGAGCACATCCTGAAATCCTCGACAGTCACCCTAGAATAGAAATAAATTAAATTTAAAAAATTTTATACATAGCTTCTAAATCACTAATATTTGAGACAAATGTTTAAGTTACATGAAATATATAATTATCAATGAAATGGAAATAAACAAAACTGCATAACTATTTGTTCCAAGTCAGTGGAAAACATAAGTCCAATTTGGCATAGAGATCTGTCTGTATCAGCCTGATATCTTCCATGTATTCATATGCAATGTGAAGAATCCATTTGCCAATTTTTTTCCCAAACTTGGAACAAAACATAAATGCCATTTTAAGTGTTTCAGATACAGCTTCTTTATGCTTTCATAATACATTTAGCTATAAATTGTGAACATAATTCAAAGCCTGTATTTTGCCTCATGATCAAAAGCATTGCTCTAAAATAGCGTCAACATGTTGCTGAACAAAGTGCTTTACAATGATTCATCAAATGTACGGTACTATCAAACAATTATCACTTGAAGAGAAGACTGATCCCGTTTGAAAATACTTACAACTAGTTTTAGAAAGGTCATAGAATAAATTCCAGAAGAAAAAAGAAACTTTTACACAATGAAAGTTAGATTGTTATGAATATGAACTTTTATATTTTTATAAAAGCTGGTTTATTCTGGTTGAGTAAATATTTGAGTATTTCCCCAAATAAGTGAATGGATTTGCAGAGATCTTTTTAACCAATGAACTATTATTTAAAAAATCATAGTATTAATTAACTGAGGAAAATGCTATTCTCATTGAAAAATCTAAGACTGGAAAAATAGTAAACTCTGCTGCATTCAGTTTTCTGCCCTGACTTTTTAAAGGATTGCACTGAAACTGTAAATTTGCACTGAAACTGGAAACTTGCAAAGCTGATTCAAAGAATCAGTGTTTCTCCTGGGGGGTGCAAGACTGACAGTCAAAATCTCCTTGGTATCAGAACTGGTGGTCAGATGGAGTAACCCCCCCCCCCCCAAAGAAACTGGTGTCAGAACTCTGGGTCAAATCAAATATCTGTAGGTCTCAGAGACACAAATGAGGGAAAGGGGAAACACTACAAAATAAAAGTTTTAAAAACTAATGGTTTAGTATACTTTTCATTGACTTTCTTTTCCTCCAGAGTACTTATTGATAAAAGTTTATTTTTCATTATTTCCCCATGCTATACTTAACAGGTCATTAAAGCGATGTCATGATCGCTGACATCTTAATAATAATAATAATAATAATAATAATAATAATAATAATAACAGTAATAATAAATTAATCTGTACAAAGTCTAGTTTCATATTTTATGTGTCTTCCTGCTGTAAGGGCTGTTCCATTTATACATACATCGTACCTAGAGAAGGCAGAACTGTAAAAATATACACTAATTTACTCTGATTTTTCACATTCCACATGAAAATAATACAAAAATTCTAAACTTCATCTATGGATGACTATTCCACACTAAAAATGTCTTCCTTGAGTCCCAAGTATGTTTAATTGAAACTGCAACTCTAATGTTTCAATAAAAAGTACCTGAAAAAGTCACTGTTACTGAAATTTATGACACATTTGACTTTTTGATCACTTCCTATGAACCAAGAGAGGGTATGATGCATGAAAAAAGTAAAAACTACCAGTATCATTACAAACATACCCAAATATAACTTCAATGGTATCCACATATCATTTCAATGGTATCCAAATATCACTTCAAAGGTATCCAAATATCACTTCATTGGTATCCAAATATCATTTCAGTGGTATCCAAGTATTATTTCAATGGTATCCAATTATTCTTACAATGCTGCCTGTTGTAACTGCAACAGTATTCATATATTTTGGCAATGGTATTCCCTACCATTAAAGTGGTATTTGATTACTAGCATTATGGCATTTTTAATGTTACCATGGTATATTTTGTCACTGCAACAGTATATTTAATTGTTCCTATGATAATATCACTGTTGTAGTGACAATGTTTATGTTTGCAAAGCTAAAATATATTACCATTTCACAGACACAGAAAAAAGAAACATTGCAACAATAATAATGCCACTGCAACAGTAAAATAAACCATGGTAACATCCATTTAGATGTAGCATAGAAAGACATGCAGGATCTATGGGACAGTTTTCTTAATATACAGGAGATTTGAGGAAATAAACCACAATATGATTTACAAACTCCTGTATAATTTGTTTTGCATTCAGTGTATTTTTTTGGCATCATTTTTTTAGAAATAAGCCTGAATCCCTAAACTGTAAGTACCATAACAGCCCTGTAGATGGAGGGTATTTAGAAATAAGCCTGAATCCCACAACTGTGCATCTGATAAAAGGCCCAGCCTGTAGATGGAGGGTATTACAATTTCCTTGGCATCTCTTTCAGAAAGAATAAGGATAATCATTTGGTTGTGCAAATAACTTGTTATATAATAGACGAAGAACATACCTCGGCTAAGAATGGGAAAACAGAATGGTCTCTCGTTGATGCATCTCCAAATCCAAAAACTGGAATCAGTCCATCATCATCTAATGATTCCAAAGTCTCTCCTAGGATTGATATCACCTGAAATACAGTTGAACCTCAATTAATCAACCCCCATTCACCTGGATTTTCATTCTTTTTCAAACTATATTTATGTCCCTAAACATGCAGAACTGGTGCCTCATATTCTCATTACACTTGATAGTATTTGTGTCAATGAGATGTTTGGATAAAATGAACTGTATACAATGTATGAGAACCATGAAAGTAATATGTGTTCCGAGAGTCTAAAATCATATTAAAAGCTATGAAATCAGGATAAAAAGCATAAAGCTGTATACTTAATTTGTACATTAGTGATAGTGAAAATCACGCCTTTATTATCCCCATAATTTAGTGCAGGATATTGTGATTTACTCCATCCATCTGTCTGTTTATATATCTACCTATAACTGTTTCTCCTCCTGAACAACTGGGAGGAAATTCACCAAACATGGTATGTAGGTTGCCCATGTGATAACCATCTCTGAGGGAGCTATGACTTTTGGGCCCATTAAGTCTCCTGGAGGAAACTTAAACTCAAGGTACAAAATTGAAATTACACATTTTTCAACCAAATTTTATACATGCATATGAAGGAGGAAGACACACAATAATATTATGAAACTGAATTTGAGTTTTGACCCTTAGGTCATGGTCTGGAGGGAAGTGGTAGGGGTATGTAGGAACATGTAACAGTCAGAATGACACAAAAGGCATATGATATACCTGTCTTGTGACCTTTCCCCTATTGTCTGTAATGAACTTGACCGTTGAGCTGGGGACTTGAAAAGATGTAGACCTGGGTAAAGTTTCATCAAAATATCTGTCAGGATTAAATATTGACAGACTGGATACTGAAACAGACTATTTCTTTACCTTATTCCTTGTGCAACCTTGACCTTGATGCAGGATGTATGAAACATGAAATGCTCTCAAGTCAAGATATATAAAACGGATTTACATTTTGGGGTGACAAAGCTGAAATAACTTTCCAACTGCCTGTCATTTTCCTCAGATATGCAGTAAAAACTAAGCTGACTTCACTTTTTTTTAAAATCTATGTCTTAACTTCCCCCCAACTCTGGACCCTGAACATTTTTATGTTCTGAATGTAGATGCAATTCATATCTCATTTTTCTCTTAGAAAAGAATGTAAAACCATTCAACATAGTATCTTTTTTAACCCACTTTAAAGTCTTTTTATTGGATTATTATTATATCTGCAATTATATTTCAACCTATGGGATTCTTGCCAAAAACTTGCACAAGAAGCTTAGACTGAAAATTGCATGCATCGGTAGTCTAATCACAAACCCATGAATATTCTGTGGGAGTGTCTAGCCTGATTCATAACAAACAAGTTTATTTCATATTTTTATTCATAGAACGTTGGAACAATGTACTCGGATACCTGTCACCCATTTTTGTCATTAACTTATTTTCAAGGTAGTTAGTCTTTTGCAAAAAACAAAGTGATGCAACAATAATTTTGCTCATTTCAAAGAAAGAAAAATTGTAAATTTGTTGTTTTAACTGGCCCAAAGGTTCAGTAAAAACAGATGTTTAAAGTGTCTGTTTTTATTCTGAAGACTCTAAATTCTAACCTGTCTTCATTCATTTTTCCCTATTTTCCAACCACAGAGCTCTGTTCTGGCAGAGGAAGAGAAAGCACTTTGGCCATAAAACTTTAGTTCAGAGTGGTCCTGCTAATGAAGCCAAAGTTTCATTACAACATCTTTATTGGCTCAAAAGGTAAATGCATATATGGATAGCATTTACTGATTTATATTTTCCCTTGCTAAGACCTTGACCTTGAGAAAAAGGTATGATATGGTAGGTGACAAACTGTCAAGTCATGATATATATCTGGTTAAAGTTCGTCAAAAAGTTATGCTCCAGACAAGGATACAAATCAGAACAACATTTCTTCCTTGCTGTGATGCTCATTTAAGGGGCAATAACTGAGATGTAATATGCCATTGAATATAGGATATATAATTGCCTCAAGTTTCATTATAATCTTCTGCAGTTCAAAAAGTGACCTTCCAGATGATGATTAAAATAACAGAATTACAGCCTTGTCATTGGGACATGATTACAATATTAATAAATAACCTCATCATGATATATATGCAGACATAATTTCATTAAAATATCTTCAGTAGTTCACAAGTAGTACTCCATACATAAATCTAGCTGTAATTACATTTTACTTTGATGTGTCCTTGACTACAAATTATGGGGCATGGCTAAGTGACACACCAAGTTTCATGAAAAATCCTTCCAACTGTCATGAACTAATGGGGTGGACAAGCAAACGTTGACCGAAGAATAGACTGATGCTCAAACAGGCAAAGGGACGATGCCAAAACATAATATGCCTGACTTAAGACGTGTTTATAAAAAAGTATGGGGATTTTTTAAATATGAAATATATTACAATACAACTCTCTGATTATTTGAAAGGTTTTGATGTTTGTGTGTGATTTTGGATGTTAATGTAGCTTTCACAATTTTAGTCATATTGCTATGATGTCAGCAGTGTGGCAGTTTATAGTGATGTCTAGCACTTGGGCATCATGCTGTAGACAAAAACATCATGTCCCACTCCGTCCCATTATCCTGGTACCATGCTGGCCAGTCCTAACACTAACCTCTTAATGCTGAGAGCCAAGTGACACAGCTGCAATCACCATTTTTATAAGTCTTTGGTATGCCTCGGCTGGGGTTTGAACCTGCTACCTCCCACATCTGAGGCAGATGCTCTAATCACTTTGGCAAAAAGTTTTGATACTTATTAACTAAATTGTATGTTGGATAAGATAAAGATGTGGAATGAATTAAAAGTGCGCAAGAATGATGGAAAAGGCAAATACCTACAAAAAAGTGAATCTCGTTTTATGCTTTAGACTTAATTTTTCTTTTTTATATACATTTAATTATGCATTTAATTTTACAATAGTTATACACACTTTTACATATGTGTTTATTATCATGGTTTTATGTTTTCAAAATTAAAAATTGACAAAGAACTTTTACATTAGGTCACTAATTCATTTAATTTGCTGGAGTATCTAAATTTTATACCTAAACCAACACAATGTCCTTTAAAACAGTCTAATATTTATGAATACCATCTAGATTATCTGCCAATTTTCTAATTTTTCCTGATGTTTCTAATGTACCCCAGTGAGTTTAGATATTTGAGGTTCGACTGTAGCACAATTCTGGCCATATGCAGCCACCATTCAGGGCAGGGTGCTGTTGCATATACAGGTATTTTAAGCACAGTAAAACCTCCTCTGAGAGGCATTTTGATGCACTCCAGCAGTTTAATGAAGTGAAACTTTGGTAAATAACACTATGCTGATGCTGAAAATTCACATGTAGAATGTTATGAAATGCAATGCAGGGCCTCAAAAATTGTACGCCCACCGTACAGTGGCTACAGTTTTGGTAGGTTTGATTAAATGTATGTTTAAGTCAGGTAGCTCAATGGGTTAGTTCTTCTATTTCATGAACTGTTCTATATTGTTCCAAAATATACCTACAATGGTTTACAAAAAATAATTCATACTTACACATAAGAAAGACACAAGTATAGTCTTAAAATCAACAGTTTCATGTTTAAGTGCCATGCTTGCCTTCTCTGAGATTTAAGGATAGCAGGTAATTTTCTTAGCTGCATACTATGCTACCATCTGATTCTGATGTTTTTCAAAATCCTACAATGAATTAGACCTCTTAAAACTTAATTTAGGGCACATACCAAGGTGAGCGGGTGCAGCCTAGAGAGGGCCTGGTATTACCAGCACCCTCCTAAAGGAAGCTATGGAAAATACTGTGAACCATATAAATGTGATCATAAGCAGTTATTTGTTCTGGAGTAAAATCATTTGCTCTACATGTAATTTATCTACATACAACCCATAAAACAAATCTTTATGTAGAATTCTTTGCTTAACAATTTCACCATATACAACCATCAGTGAAGTGTCACGATCACTAGACCTAATACAGCAACTTATAAATTGTCACACTAGTTATAAAATTAATCAAGATGTGTTGAATAATGAAAAGACTATACACCTTACCTTCTGATATGGGTTCGGGTTTAGCATGTCCAGATGATGCAAACTTCTTCCCCCATATGTTTTCAGACCCTGGTGAACATTGCTGGCAGTAAAATCTATACCTGGTTGTGAAAAATTAGTTAATTATAGGTCCTCTGGCCAAAATATATTGGATTACTTTTGCTGCAAAAATCATAACTTGAATATAATATACATGAATTAACAGCATTTATGCTGCACAATTGGAGTGGAGTTCTAACCAACAACTAACATGGTTCTATCACTTTAGCTCTACTATGTGATATCCCTGGCCACTACCAGCCGTTCAATTTCAAATTTTAGTATTTTTTTTCCAAACATCCACCAGCTACAATAATATTTTGAAAATCAGTAAAAGAGTATCACAGTGAAAGAGTCTGAAGTGTCTGATCTCATAGTGTTACAAAATTCCACATGGGAGAAAGTGTACGTGATCAGATTGAAACACCAATACTGGACCTTTCTAACCTTTCAAACTCAGGATATGCCATGCTAACTACACTATCTAAGGTATGATTATGTCTCTAGGCAGTTCTATGCGGTACTTAATCTGATAACCACATTAACCCTTTAATCTGATAACCACATTAACTCCTTAATCTGATAACCATATTAACTGTAATATGATAAACACATTAACTCTTTAATCTGATAACCACATTAACTCTTTAATCTGATAAACACATTAACTCTTTAATCTGATAAACACATTAACTCTTTAATCTGATAACCACATTAACTCCTTAATCCGATAAACACATTAACTGTAATATGATAAACACATTAACTCTTTAGTCTGATAACCACATTAACTCCTTAATCTGATAAACACATTAACTGTAATATGATAAACACATTAACTCTTTAATCTGATAACCACATTAACTCCTTAATCTGATAAACACATTAACTGTAATATGATAAACACATTAACTCTTTAGTCTGATAAACACATTAACTCTTTAGTCTGATAAACACATTAGCTCTTTAGTCTCATAACCACATTAACTCTTTAATCTGATAAACACATTAACTCTTTAATCTGATAACCACATTAACTCTAATATGATAACCACATTAACTCTTTAATCTGACTCTTTAATCTGATAACCACATTAACTCTTTAATCTCATAACCATATTAACTCTTTAATCTGATAACCACATTAACTCTTTAATCTGATAACCACATTACTCTTTAATCTGATAACCACATTAACTCACACATTATCAGTAAGAAAGACATACACAACAGGAGTATTGTAGTTGCATGAATTCTGTGTGAGTCTCAGACCAGAAATACAATAATATGGTTGCAACTTCTGCTGCTTATTAAACTATGAAAAGAATAATTCATATGTAATTTTATTAACTGTGATAACAATTCTTTAAACAAAAATAATAAAATCGAAGATATGTATTAGACCTTTAACAATTCATAACCTGACAATCATCTGTGTAGGCTTGAACTTGTAGAAAACCACTGAGATCTTAATAACTGTCATATTGAAAAAAAATCACTCATTAACATAAAATTTTCTTGGTGTATTTGGTAAGAAAAGTCACTGATCTTTAATCGGTGCAAATCTGATGAATTTTAAATATCCATTCACTGACAGCTATTATCTTAAAGCCAGTAGCAAACGGACACTTTTCTCAATACTTTTCTAAGTAATCGCAGCCATTACTATGGGAATGGATATTTGACTACAGTAGCACAAGAAAATACACACAATCTATATGGTTTTAAGTGCTTTAGTGTTGCTCAACCCTTAGCTATATTAAAATATCAATTGTTAAAAAAGCTAAATATTCAAACATCTCACAAATGATCACCATAAAGTGATGCAAACTGAAACACCATGGCAAAATTTGCAACACTAGTAAATTAACCCCAAAGTTCCTAATGCATTACCAAATATCAAGCTGCATGACTCCAGTCCACCATTCCTCAATGCATCCCTAACATCATCTAATGTTGTGAATTTATCTAATATGACTTCAGAGTGTTTATTTGAGGACTGAAACATCCTAAACATGCTGCTCTCTTGGAA
>JAECUM010003702.1:0-83533 GCA_016617855.1 Megalonaias nervosa | reverse complement strand
CTATGCAATCCAACATTGGGCCTCAAACCTGAGACCTACACATAGGGTGGGCATTCCACCATCCATGCTATCTGTCATCCTAGTTGGCTTTTGTGGCATAACCTAACTAGTATTGTCGATACACTGCATACAGCTGCTTGTCATATTATTGCATACACTATTGTATATGAATGACAATTGATAAAAGCGCTGCTCTGTTGGTAATTGCTGATGTTGCACAATAGTTATCCCCATTCAATTTACCTAAGAGGTGGAGAGGACCATTTTTTCAAATACTCAACCAAGAGAGAATAAAAAAAATAGTAATTTTCTTCATCTTTGTGACTCAACCATTCCCAAACAGTTGTCGTTTTGGGTCCACCTGGGGCCCCACTCTTGGGTAGATTGCAACAAAACAGAACAATATACTGTGGTGAAAACACTAAAATGCAAAAACTAAATCCACTCTTCAAGTTGCATGAAACTTTTGGTGTGCCAATATTTTTAAAAAATTTCCTCTTGCTGCCACATTGTGGGAGCATCAAAGAATGAACATGTGTCGTACACCAAAACTAGGTTATTGTCGTCTACTTTTCATTATTTATCAGACAGTTTATATATAAATTTGTCTGCCTCTATTTGCCCATTTTACCTATGGTCATCAAATATACATACATCCATTCATCAATGGTCATCAAACATACATACATCCATTCATCAATGTTTAAGTGCATTAAAATGTGAACAGTGAGACCTAATTTATGCTATGTGCTAAATCACAGTGTCAATGGAGAATTAATGTCTAACATACTTCAAGTTATGATGTGGGTGAATCTGGAGACAACTATATCATGTATCATAAATTTTTGTAAACATACCCGAAAAAAATGCAAAACAGTTTCTACCTAGCTTAAGCATTACATTTCAGTAATATTTACAATACAGTGGCTTACGAGTACTGTGAACAAAATATTTTACATCTGTCCTATTTTTAATAATCCTCTATGCTGTCACTAGTATGACATGAAAGACTCGGGAGATTCGTATGTCTCAATGACCTTGACCTCTGAACTAAACTTACTGTGCAGAAACCAAAATTTAATTAGATTTACCATGACCCTGATCTCTGACCTTTAAGCCGCAATCTCAAGGTATCCTTCTTACAATAAGTGTAAGCCATCCACAAACTCGGGTGAAAATACAGCATCAAGAACTGAATTTTCTGTGTACATTTTCATTTTCAACCACTGACCTTGACCTCTGACCTTTTGACACCAAAATCAATAAGCTCTCCTAACTTGAACAGCACATTGGTTTTCTGGTCACTGAGCTGCTTACGTATTTCACCTGACAAAGTGAGGTATCTTATAATCACCTTTCTCTTAAACAGCTGTTTTTTAACAGTTGATAAGACATACAAGATGCCACTACATACACATAACTGTAAATTGCTGCTTGTAGAATTGTTTAAATCTAGTAGAATTGTTTAAATCTACTGAGCAGGTAGACTAGACCTGGTGTAATTTTTTAATTTCTTTTTTATCTTCTAAATTCTTACACTCTGTTTCTGGATTACAGCTGAAATTCTAACCTGTCTTGGTTTCTATGCACTTCTTCAGTTGTTCTGTGGCACCTTCATTTCCCTGCTTTGAAGAACGAATCAACCAATCAATGGCCGCTTTTGCATTTTCTTCTCTGCTGATATCAGAATCAGCCAATGACAGATAATGTCTCCCTAATAACAGTTGGCTTTCTTCATCTCCAGCTTCTGCTCCTACTCTCCATTTCTTTACATCTGCACCTGACAAAAATAAATGAAAGCATATAAAAGTAACATTGCTTTTTGTTTCCACTGCAGTCCAAATGCAAGAAATGGGCAAAATGGTTGGAAAATAAAAGTAAATGCTCTGGTCAAAACTTGAAATAATTAAAACAGCTATTTTGCTAAACATATGAGGGAAAAACACAAGAAATGTTTATTAAACTTTATGAAAATATTATATTTTTCAAAGTTTGATTTGGCATAATTGTTGTATGACTTTGTTTTTGCAAGGAAACCCTAACATAAAAATTGGGCTACCTTTTAAAAAATGGATTATGGATATCGTAGTATAAGTTCTCTCTTCCAACATTCACAGGATGAAATATGCAATAAGTTTGAGTACCTTTTGTAATAATTAGCCTATAAACCTTCAAAAAGTAATAACCTGCTCTTTAATAAGTTAGTTACAGATCAAATTAAACTCACATCTTCAAGCTGTATGCATGAAGTTTTCTTTTAGCAGGGATCTAAGACTGAAACATATGTATGTGAGAGTGTTTGTGTGATTAGTATTTTTAACGGAGTTTTTAAAAAAAATTCAGTCATGTCTGCAGTGTGGCAGTTTATAGTGATGTCTACCATTGGGGTATCATGCCGCAGACATGTAGCATGATGTCCCACCCAGTCACATTATCCTGACACCAGGTCAACCAGTCCTAACACTAACCTCTTAATGCTGTGTGCCAAGCAAGGCAGCTGCTAATACCATTTTTATAAGTCTTTGGTATGACTCAGCCAGGGTTCAAACTTGCAACCTCCCACATCCAAGGTGAACACTTTAACCACTAGGCCACCAGCGCGGTAAAAACATGTCTAATTGCAGACATTAATTATCATTATGTTGCCATTATCAAAAAGCATAAAAAATAATACATTCAAATTGCTTTATAATACCACTTGAACAGACAGAAAAGAAAACAAACTGCGAGTGAACTCAGAATATGAAAGCATTCAGTATCAAAACAAGGGCAATGTCAACTCAAGAAAAGGCAATCAACTCTGTTTTCTCTCCATATCTGGGGAAAATGACAGGCAATGCGGAAACTACCAGGTCTCAATCGCCCATTACCATGGACAATGATATATTGGCAATTTTTTCATTTTCTCATGAAATCTGGGACCTCTCATACATACATACACCCACCCAATCATAATAAAACATATAAGCTAATTGGAAGCTCTCCTACATCAAGTGGCATACAAATAAAGACATAGCACAATAACCTGGTAGCTCTTCTCTGTCGAACAAAAGACTGGTTCTCTCACAACAATCTGTAAGTAATGTAATTTGAAAAGGACCAAAGTGTTTTTCAATTGTTCTCTAGAGTTTCCATGCAACCTTCAAGCAGGATTCATGAAGCTCATTTTCCCAAACATATTTTCCTAGGCCTTTATATCATAGGATAATTTAAGAAACCTACAGCTGCGAGTTTGAACCCTGGCTGTGTCACACCAAAGACTTATAAAAATGGTACTAGTAGCTGCCTCGTTTGGCACTCAGCATTAAGAGGTTAGTGACAGGACTGGTCAGCCTGGTGTCAGGACAATGTGACTGCATGGGACATCATGCTACATGTCTGCAGCATGATGCCTCAGTGCTGGACATCACTATAAACTGTCACACTGCAGACATCATAGCAATATGACTGAAAAATTGTTAAAGCTACAATAAAAATCCAAAACACACACACATAAACATCTTCTTTATTGGATATCTGAACAATGAGGTTGATTTTAGTTTGCCTTACTTCCCATTTGCATCTCATAGAAGACTGCTTGCTGTTCAGTGCTATTTTTCACTTCTTGAACTTCTGAGGTAAATTATAAAAAAAGATCCAATAACTTTTTTAGCTTTTTGCGATTAAAAATTTTTACAAGTGAACTATCTGTCAACAGTAGTGCAAACAATGTAAAACTTAATTTCTGTATTACAAGGACAGGCAACATTAGTGTACTTTGCACTACTTCAAGGACATTTCCAGAACACACAAAAGCAATCATTTTCATTGGCTGTCTTCTTTAGAGAGCGCATAGTTTTACTAACAGTGATCAAAAGTAAATGTTAATCTAAGATGGTGCAAGACATGTAAATGAATACTAATTTGCCCTACATTGTTAGAACTGTAGGGCAAACAACTATACCCAGAGCCTTGCCCACTTTCAATGGTGCTCCAAAAGCCACAAAGTGGAACAATAATGACAAAATAAATATTATTCTATTATTTACATTTGGATAATTATTATGTAATTCTTCCATAAAACCTTATTTATTAGTACTGAAGTCTCAAATAAGCACCAAACTACCATACGAAGGTGAAAAATACTATTTCCAAAATGTACACTACATGATAGGAAAATGAAACTTGCCTGATTGCTTCTGAAATGTCACCGATAAATTCTTATTTAAACAGGGATGTATTGGATCCAGTTCACAGGGGTCAAAAAGTACAAAATTATGACATAGGTATATGAAGGCATGAGAATCTGCTTTGTCATCATATCTCTCATTTTTGTTAGAATTAAAAAAAAAGGTGATAATTTTTTCTTTCATTTAACCCAGCCATCTAAGACTTTTCATTTCCCTTTAAGGATATTTCACAGAATTGTTATGACTATGATCTTAAAATATGTAACAGAAAGGAACTGAAACCAACATTTCAAGTAAATTTAAACAAATAATTCATTTCTCAGGAACAGAAAGTGAAAATTCAAAGGACACTTAAAGTTTGTGAATTAAATTTTAAAAATCCTAAATGTTCTATCACAAGTCCAAAAGTATAGAATGTTCCAATGAATTCCAATAGTCTTGAATGACTTGATGTATCACAACGGTATAATCCAGAATGTCTTTGAATGAGTCCTCAATAACCCCAAAGTAGTGTTTATGTCCAAAAAGTCAATGAATAATCAAAATAAATAATTCTTCTCAACTTACATCTGAACACAACAATAATTCTACTGACTGATCATGAAACAGGAACGAATAATTCTTTACCAAATCTGTTCATATACTAACTTCATTTGACCTATGAAGCAATTGATTTTATGGTAAAATCCCACTAACTCATGAGCAAGTTCTCTTCCAGAACCTTCTAAGCTCATAAACAAGGTCAGAACTTAAACTCAAACAAGCAACATCTCTGAGTTTCACATTTTTTCACAGGGTTCAACATTTTAAGAAAAGGTAATTTTCTGCACTAGTAATCAATGTTATGAAAAGAAGAATGTATATATCCAATGGTAAGTTTAAAGAATGCACAATTTTCTTTATCTGGATATTGGAATGATGCATTTGTCTTGGATTTACAAGTACACAGCTGTAAGGTCTTATTTTTTCTGTGCATCTCATAGAAGACTGATAGTTATGCATGGCTATTTTCACTTCCTACACTTCTGAGGTAAATTACAAAAAAAAGATCCAAACAACTTTTTTTTTTTTTTTGACACTTTAAAATTTAACAAGTATCTAAAAATACTAAATACATACAATATGAAAATTCATTTCTGCATTACAAGGACATCAAGTAATTTGTGTTATTTCAAATACATTTCCAGAGCACAGAGAAGCATATTAATCAGCTGACTGCCTCAAACAGCACATAGTTTTAATAAAAATATAATGCTACATAATTTTATTTCCTAACAGTGATCAAACTAAATATGAATCCAGGTGAGTGAAATGAGGTACAATAATGTTAATTTTATCTACAATGAAAGAGTTGTAGAAAAAAGAAATTTGCCCCATGCCTTTCAAACTTTCAATGGTGCTTCCAAAACTGCCGAGGGAAGGAATCTTCTTATATATATATATATATATATATATATATATATATATATATACATATATCTTTTGGAAGAGGCAGGCATTTTTCAATACCAAAAAATTACTTTCAATTAGCTTGCTAAAATAATATTTGCTCTGATTTAAGGAAAAAAAAATA
This sequence comes from Megalonaias nervosa, assembly GCA_016617855.1. NCBI lineage: Eukaryota > Metazoa > Mollusca > Bivalvia > Unionida > Unionidae > Megalonaias > Megalonaias nervosa. Next base: position 77,791 of record JAECUM010003702.1, on the reverse strand, counting down.
ACTACAATGCATGTGACAGGAATGGGATAACTTTTAATATAAATGATATTAATATGCTTATTTATGTAATTTTTGGGATACTATTCATGACTGGAATGAAAATGATCACCTATTTCCTTCTGATGTAACAATTCACTAAGTGAAGTTATTAAGAGAGAAATACTGACTGAATGGGTTGAATTATACAGCACACCAGCACAAAACTGGCTGTAAACTCCAACACTATATTAACACAGGCTCTATATTATTACGGCAAACAGGATTTCCTGATTAATTTTGAACACACTTCGTCTAGCGGTTGTTTTACAGATGTACATCTGTAGCCAGTAAGGATACAAATCTGTCATAACACCATTTCCTCCAAAATGTCAACATTTTGGTAAGTCAACATTGAAAAACAATGAACATCATTTTTTGAAAAGATCATGCAGTTCCATTGATCATCATACACACAATTCCAGTAAAACTTACTATACCTGCATTGTCTTTGATTATGAAATATACTCAAGTGTATCGTCTGCTGTTGGATGATTAAAGGTCATATACTGATGGTAATGTACATGTCCTGATAAGGATAAGCTTGGAATTTCATTCCATGGTAGCCAATATGAACCAAAATTGACAAAACATTGCTCATGATTATACTTATCATACATAAATAGAAAAACAAGAATTGAACTTGTTTTAAATCAGTGATATTTCAATAATAATAATAATATCAATAATAGATTCTTTTATATATTTATATTTCTTTGCCCAATTTGCACTTCAAATTCATAAAACGTTAAATAATACTTTTTTAAATTTGTAATGTTGTTATTCATGGAGTACATTTGTGTGTTCAATTTAATCATTGGACCCTTTCGTTTTTGTGGAAATATTCAGCCAGTGCAAGCATGGACATTCCTTCTTACAGATAAGTTGCAATTTATGTTTATTGTAATATGTGCATGCTACCATAGCTAAGTTAGACAAATACCATGATAAGCTGTTCCCCCATGGTGCGTTAATCTGGGTCATCCACCATATGCTGTTTTATATAAGTTGATGCACTTCGATTGACAGAGATTTTTTTATTGGAATCGATACAGGGAAAGCCATAGAAACTTGACAAATTGTAACCATGCAGCAATAGCAAAACAGTTTCAATATCTACTGATAAAAACATTAAGTACTGCAATAATACAGTATTCCAGGCTATGGCTTCGGTTTTCGTCAAAACTCATTTTCAACCAAGACTGGTAGTAAAGCTAAACAATGGAATAGCTCCTTTTTTTTAAAAAATGAACACATAATATAACAGAAATGTTCAAATACTGGTAAATTCTCTTCTTTTTTCACTGTAGTTAATGCCTGACTTTGTTTTTATTTCTGGTTTGGTTTTTTTTGTTTGTTTGGGGGGGGGGGTCTACAGATATTTAACAGATAAATAACTTTGATATTTCCCCTCATTCATCAGCTGCTGTAGCAAGACCAATATGTTATTGCCATATTCACATGGGGGCATTCATATTGTAATTTATGGACTATTATTGATGCTTTTTATGTAAACAATGATGTATCCAATTAAAAAAATAGTTTTGAAAAAAATATTTGATTTTTATGTTTTACATTTTAGCCAGAGGTGTACTATAATAGTGGGGGGTCGGGACCAGGCAGCTGCCCCAGAAGCCAGAGGTCTTGGGGAGCCAAAACCTTTTTGGGCCATCATCGTCGTCCCATGCGCCATTTACCCTATGCATGCCACTTGTTTTAGCTTTGCAACTGTTTACAATTTTCAGCAATTCTTGGAAGTATTTTCAGATCTCTGCTAAATTTCTGCTTGAAACAAGAAGACGCTTTTGTTTTACAGACCTAATGTCATTCGGGGTATTACCGGTCAACGTGTATTATCGGACAAAGCAATAAAAATTAGTAAAACTATTTAACACCAAGTAGTAACATATAAATATATTAACATATGTAACATCCAACTTCATCCCGTCCATTATTTTTTAATACGACTATGCTCTGGTTTAAAAAGGTGAAAAATTTATTTTGTACAAAACGAGTGACTTTTGCAGCACTTCTGGTATTCAAATAGTTACTTCCAAAACTGTATTATTTGCATTCCCGGAGAAAAAAAATATATACATGTAGCAGGTTATGAAGTACAACTAGTTGGTTAATATTTCAAATAAATTAAGCTTGTAAAGAAGACAAAAACTACTTCAACTGATATTGTAGATTATTCAGTTGGTATTCCCAGAAAAACAGCATTGATAACATGTGATTAATTAATTTATTGACTAATTAAGAATCAAATATGTCAATAATCTACATTAACCCTCATCACTTAAAATAAAATAAAATCTTTTCACCAACTTGTTTCTTATTATTATTATTATTATTATTATTATTATTATTATTATTATTATGTATATATTTCATTTTAAAAAGTTTCAGCTGTCTCATCACATTTCATCAAGAGTGTAATACACATTATATATTAAGATGAAATGATTATAACAATCCCTAGCTTGATAATTCATGGACCAGTAATGTAAAAAAAAAATATTATCTTGAAGCTTAAATGATGTGATTTCTTTTGTTGTGCTTGGGTTAGTGGAAAACAAAATATTACTCCCCTTTCTGACAGTGTTGACAGCAGCAATAACTGTGAAACTTTTTCTTAGAGAGTTCATTTGAACATATTTGAAACACCATTATGCAATTTTTATACAGGCAGTAACAATCATGATAAATATAACCTACATATTGAATATTTACATTGTCTTGTTTAATTTATTTCATGTGCTTGATTAAATTACATATGTAAGGGTTTAAACTACTTTTTTGAAAATACAAATAAATGTCCGAGAATACCCGGAGGTGTCCGATTGTACCCCGTATTCAGCCTCTATTTTGCATGACCCAGAATGATCACGTGATACATGTAATGTTCAAAATGGAGGCTGCAAAATAGTAATCGAGGTTATTTGCTAGCGTTAATTCCATGTGGCAAGAAAAACTTATATAGATAAGTCTCATTACTGCATTCCATTTAATATTCGTCCGATAATACCCCGATATACGTTATATTAGACTGGAACCTACTCGTTAGTAAAACTTTTGTTATGATTTGGGTGAAAAAAGAACATCTCCGGCTGTAGGCCGATAAATCAGCCCTTCACCCGTGATGATATTGATGTTGGGGTTATCAATATCATCACGGGTGACGGGCTGATTTATCGGCCTACTCCGGCAGCCCTCTACACAACCACCAACACCACCACCACAAATTAAATGAGCGGTTCATACAGAACAGTCCTGCTACGTTCGTCAAAAGAAACGACATTGCACAAACTTACTGGGGCGGGGTCACCGAATAGAAACATGCTCAGAAGAAAACAAAATAAATATTTCATTGAGATTTTATATACATTCTTTGTAAAATAAACGAACTTATGTTTGAAACACAATCAGGCGTATCAATCTGAATGTTGAACATTTGCGAAAACGCGACGGTAAGTACTATAGTGGGCCAAATTTGATGACTTCAAAAACGCTCAAATTTAATTGCATCCGTCCAGTGGGACTAAATGTAGAAAAGGACTGTATTCCTGGAACTGTTGACGTTCATTTTTTAACATGTTTGCAAAAAAATACGGCGAGAATAGTCTACTGCATTTGTTAAACAGCAAGCTTACTTTCTTCTGATACTTTCGGTTCGTCTGTTAAAGTTTTTGACTTCTGCTCCTCCGCCATTTCGTAGGTGACATGTCACGTGACAAGTCACGTGACAAATCATGTCTTGCAGAAACAGTTCAAAATCAAAGTACTGGAAGTACTCAAAATTTTGGGACTACACCTAGAGATCGTAGCCAGTTCTCTTTCCACAGGTGGAGCCACAGAAAAACCTGGTCCCGGTATTTGGTCATCCTCGGCGTTTATCATTAGCCAGAATAATCTATTGTTGAACAATCGAGCGATAAATAATTGTAAAAACTACAATAATACACGTATCAGTAAAAAGTAATATTGCATTATTTCATTTTTAGGTGTATCAAAATATATACTATATTAGCACTACAAGACACTAAAATTGCCGTTTGTCTTCTGTTTAGTTAAAATAGTATATCTTGCCACTTTTGCTGTCCTTATGTTGCAGCCTTGAGTGCCAACTTATTATATATAAAATCTTAATACTACTAACCTCATTTTCTTATCAGTTGATTAGTGTGGCTTTAATAAAACCGCTTAATCAGTGTGGCCTAATGAAAATCTCTTAAACAATAGTTACAAATGGAATGCTGCATTTTCTAGTTAAATACATGAAGAAAGAACTAGACAAGTAAATACAAAATGTACAACTTATTGTCTTATTATTTTTGTTTACTCAGTATAAGACAATTAATTTATGCAAAATAACTGTAAAAGAACAGTTTCGTACTTAAACTTTAAACTAAAACAAAATAATTGCTTTTATTTGGTCAACAAAAGTTAAATATATGGTCACAAAGAGGTAGATAAACATGGTACGAATTTATAATAACTACCTCTACGAAAAGGGTCAGGACTCGTATTAATAAATCATTAAAAAAGGAACAGATGTGTGTGTGTGTGTGTGTGTGTGTGTGTGTGTGTGTGTGTGTGTGATAATCAGAAACAATCCCCTTTGAAAATATTATAACATATGTTTTATTGCGACACAATCCAATGCAATGTTCTAAATCTTACTGCAAACTGTCATTGCAAAACTGAATTTAACACACCAAGAACAATACAACTTTATTTGGACCATGACAATTCTCTCCCTTTGTTCCTTCCAAGTAATATTTTATGTATAGGTTGTCATAATAAAATGAAAACAGATCATTTCACTTCTAGCAGTTCTGACATATATCACTGCACACACACGCACACACAAAACACACAGCTGTTCATTCTCTCTCTCTCTCTCTCTCTCTCTCTCTCTCTCTCTCTGTTGTATATAATGCAGATATGATATTACCTTAATAATACATCAAATATATGTTTAACATAAAAAATATTCAACGAGAACGAGAATCTTGTATATTTCCAAGCAGCTAAAATCGTTCCTAAACTACGCCACCAAGTAACTATCTAAAGAATTATTCAGAATAGATTGCTGAATCGTCCATGATTTTAGGGATATGAATCTGTTGAAAAATATTTCAGAAAAGAATCACAGAGTTAATTGTGTGGAAATAAGTATTTAATTTTTATGCAGATACGAGACAATGTGAATTTCCTTTGCGACTAAAATATCACCGATAATGCCTTATATTTAATTACCTATCGATTAACTCCTTTTCTCGCCCAGATAACTTAGCTCCTCGTCTTTTTTAAATCCTCTCTCACCGACGATAACGTCCATATTCCATTCGATTGAGACATTTTGTAAAGCAAGATGAAAATGCTATCTTTTTATTGCTTGTTTGTTAAGCCGGAAATATATAACGTTAATAATCTTGGACCGTTTTGTTCCATGCTGCCACCTATCGGTTTAAGGGAAGATAACTGGCTACGATCCCTTATTCTTTTGAATTTACCGTCAACATAAGTTTCTTTTAGCAGATGTCAAAAATATACTTCTTGTTTGACAATGTTTTAACGTCACAGCGCAAAAGCAGGCAAATAGTTTTAGTAGACATGATAAGTGAGATACAAGATACAAGAAATTTTATTTAACATCATTTAGAAAACACATAAACACTAGTTCTGTGCAAGATATTTTACCAACATAACAATAGTTTTTCATAATTCAACAGACAGGTACACAGATAGTACATGTTTATAGTGTAATAGTACCATGTAAACATTACAGTGCCAGTCGTAACATCAGATTAAAAGACAGTGCAATATTAGATAAAAGATAGTGCAACAGCAGATTAAAAGGCAATAGAGAAGTAGATAAGAGACACACAGTTCCTGCAGTCATGGAAATCCTGGAAAATTTTGTACATTACAGAAAAGCATTTCAGTATCCTTGAAAAGTTATGAAATTTCCATAAGTCTTTCAACGTTTTGAAAAAGTCATGGAATTTAGTTATTTCTCATTATCTGGTCACGTTTTGGTTCACCAATGCAAAAGTTTTACCAACATACCTAACGTCAATAATGGATTTGTTAGAGTACGTTCCCCTAAAACTTCACAGTTAGACTACATAAAGGGAGCTTACTGCCATTCAAAATCATCATGCTCACGGCACTGAAAAGAGAATGACCTGAAGTAAGCCCAAAGCCAGCTGAAAAATGTTTTTGGGTTCAATATATATATATATATATATATATATATATATGTTATATATATATATATATATATATATATATATATATATATACATATTGTTACGTGTCTAGGTTCTGTACACAAAAGTAACAAAGAAAAAGAGTGAAGCCAACAAGCTTTGTAAAATTTAACAAAATAATTTATTTCCCTAGAAAAACAAGGTACAAATAAGAAAATGGACTTACGGTCTATGAAGCTAATCCAAAATTATCCTAGAATTAATCAATGCAAGTCCTATCAATAAAATGTCCTAAGTGAATCACAGTTCGAATCCCGATGAAGTTCCAAGATGGAAGGCGATGACGTCTTTAATAACCTGCTTTGTCCTGATGTGTCAACAGTTCCTTGTTGAATCACCAAGAATAATATTCCAGTTGGAATTCCGAATAATTTCCAATAAATGTCTTTGTCCAAGAATTGTAATGAGCACTAGTAGTTTCCATGGTAAATAAATTATTAATTCCGAAAAATAGAAAAAATTCAACTCAAACTGGTCACAACAAAAAACACCTTTGAGCTCCGAAAGTTAAGTGCAAGACTGGCAAAAATCACTATAATGACGTGTTTTAAGCCTAACTACTACGCAGAACGGATCACCTGATAGGGTCACGTGCAAGCGACGTAGAAACATTACATGCCGACTATCACGTATGCCATGTACGGATTCGACTCTACTGAATAAATCTTACTACAAGATTAAAAAATATAAAAAAAAGTTGTTTACATGGAACTGCCTTACTGATCCTGAGTCAAGGTCAGCAAAAGATACAATGTTTCGACTAATGCTTGTTTATCAGGTCAAAATGAACTGAACTGAATTTTCCGGAAAAATGTCAAATCCAGTGATTAAAGTTATCATTACAATAACATGTAATGAAATAAAAATAAAATAAAAAAGAATTTGAAACTAACACAGAAGTAATTAAATTACATATACATAATTATATATATATATTGTAACTGATGGGGGTATGGGCTAACTTGTGTAAATGTAATAATAAATTTAAAGAAATGCTCAAAGTCAGGATCTTTTTATTCTTGACTATGAAATTGTGGTAAGATGCTTAATGAAAGAAATATGACTAAAACATGAATGCATGTGTTTGGTTACGTGTAACATATGCAATACACAAATGCTATAATATGCTGGCCTTCATGACTTTAACGTAATTATTCAGCAAGAAATGGACGAGCCACGGAGTAAGTATTTTGAAAGTTAGCCCTAATTCCTTAGAGTGGCGGGAGATAGCTGCTTATTTATGCGGCACAATATTACTTTCATATTAAGCTTGAAGGAATAGCTGTGAATTGAATTTGTTTGAATTGAATTGATTCCTATTGTTGTACTATATATGTAATTCCAGTCTGTTTTTGAGAATAAAGAAGTTAAAATTCATTGACTTGTCTTATTTTTATAAGTATCTATGAGCTTCTTAATGTCATTAAATAAAGTTGTAATTATAACTACCTCAATGCAGTGTTCTTTTTATTTGGTGGAGAGATGTTGATAGAGGCGCTAATGTTGACAGTTATCTGCCGAATTTCGAATTGCGCTCTTATTTATACTCTTCGGAAAATAGTCATGTGACGTGATTTTAACCAATCATTGCTTGTCCGGGACGCCGAACAGGTCAGATGGTGCCGAACAGATACTCTACAACCAGCGACACAAACTGAGGGTTAATATACAATTTAACTATCATCACTTGTCCGTTTACACTCTGTCATTAGCAAATATATAAACATTACGTATTATATCGTGTCCGTCAAACGTCAACGTACTTTTAAGTTGTAACCAAGACTGTTAAGCTTGGGTGAAGAGTACACAGCTACCAATGAACGCTGATAACATTGAAAATATACTGACCAGCATAAATATTAAGAATACACTATTAAATATTCAAATCATACTTATACTTGCATAAAAGAAGACCAGCATTTACAATCAACAAGTGAAATGCAATCTAAAATGTGAACTTGACAAATTTACTGTGTGAAACCGGTCATGTGATCTAGTGTCGGCCATCTTGCCTGCAGACGTATTTTCGTGATGTCAGCTGTTGGAGTCATCGAGCTTAGTGCTATTCAAATGATGATTTGGATGTGAATTTAAGTGTGATAAACATATTTCTGGGTGTGAGAAATTCATATAAAATAAGATTCCAGAAGCTTTTGTGAGTATTTAACAATGTGCGAGGTTGAAATCGATGACATTTATTACCACATGACCGGCGATCACACTTGACATACAGCATGAACAATTTAATACAGATATCATGGTAGGTCGCGATCTATACATTTATATTGCATACAGTGTTCAAATTCATTCTTTCAGCAGTTTGTATATATTCATTGACATGAGCAACATGTTAAATTTATGACCAAAAAAAACCCCCATCCTCCCCATCCATCATATTACAGCTTTAGAGCCCTCAGGTCTATTACAATATATATATATATATATATATATATATATATATATATATATATATATATATATATATATATAGGTATGTATTATAGGTCGCAATAGGCACGCTTGAAATTGGTGAAAGGTCTTGGAAAAGTTTTGGTAAATTCATGGAATTACATATTTTAAAGACTGCATGAACTCTGAAGATAGTACAACATCAAATTAAGCTACAACACAATAGTAGACAACATGTAAATGCTCGATTTTTTATGCACGAACACATGTAATATATCACAGAGAGGGGTACACTTAAAAATGTGAATAGGGCATATGACTTTTATTGTTTAAAAGTATGCACATTGTCATTAATTACAGCTGAATAAAAGACAAGACAGTAGTGTATCGCATGCGGCCAAAGGTGTCGTTTAGTACGAAAAGCGACTGCAGGAGAAGTGACCGTGCTAAAAGTTAAATAGAAGAAGATGCTTACTTAAAATAGGCACTGTGGTAGCAGGATTTAAGTCTGACTATCTCAATGAACAAGGTAACGCTATAGCTTAAATGCTTTTGACCGCTAAATAGGTAGATATAACGCACATTTACTGTGCGGCCCGGCCTGTGTCTGAATCAGCCTGTTGATTTCTTTGAAATCAGAGATTGTTCTTAGTTCATTGGCAGGCAGTTCCAAACTCTGGAAGCATCAAATTTGAAAGAGAGCTTACCATACCTAGTGGCCATTACTCTTGGTACTATTGCCAGATTTTGTTTTCTTAGATTATATTTGCAGCGTTTGAAAGTGACCAGATTACCCCAGTAATTAAGTTCTTTTGTGAAGTATATTTGCATACTTCAGCGGTCATATATCTTAATCTAATAATGTGAACAGTATGAAGGTTTGCTTTTCTTAGCAGAGAATCATGTGAGTTAGTAAAATCATTAAACACCGGTTTTAGTGCCCCAAACTTTATTTTCCATTTTCTCCGAGTTATTTTTGCTACAGAAATGCCAAATAAGATGGCAGTAGTTGACATTTTACCTAATAAAGCATTTGTAGATTAGAAGCGTAGTATTAGTGGATAAACAGTGGTTGAGACGTTGCAAGACGTTTAATTTTCTTGATATTTTTTGACAGATCTTAGATACGTGGTTGCTAAATTCAGTTGAGAATCAATATTATTACGACTAGAAAAGAGTGAAAAACAACATGCTTGGTAAAATTCAACAAATAATTTATTTCCCTAGAATACAAATTGAAAATATAAAAACAATGGAACTTAAGGTGTTGCGAATTTAATCCCAAATAATCCTAGAATTACAGACATATGTCCTCATGATTAAAGTTCTGACTAAACTTTAGTGGAAATCCAAAAATAAATCCAACGCTGGAAGTTTTGATATACCTGTGGTGGCCCGTATAGTGGTAATGTGCCAACAGTCCTTTATTGGATCACAATAATACAATCTATGAATATATTCTTATTTGAAATTTCACTATAAATTGAAGTCTCTTCTTCCAGTTAATAAATAATTTGAATAAAAAATTCCAGCCCAAATGAATTTCTAGACACAACAATAATACAATTGATTCTGCTAAGATTTTAAAGCACGAATGAATAATTTCTAGAAGAACAAAATTATATAGTCCTCTATTTGACTTAAGGTCACAATTAGCATATTCTAAAACAAAACTATTACCTAATGGAAAATAACCATCTAGAAAGTTCCTAATATTTACAAAATAAAATCTTAATTATATTTAGAATATCAAATGTGGTAAGTATAATGTCCTTATTTTAGTTATTTATTATTTGTTTACAGAATATAAAAAGAATATCAATAGTTCAGGTCAAGTAGAAAATGAATTTGATTTAGGACAGGGTCAAGTCCAACGTACAATTTTACATTAACAATAACATATAATGAAATAAATTTAAAAAATTATTAATTCACTAATAAACAGTGCAAATTAAATAAACATAGCAATATCTACTCCAAGGAGTTTCACATAATCCTCGCATAGTATTTCATGGTTCTCTATAGTGAAATTGGTTACTTTTTGCGCGTTTTTACCAAGAATAATAGCTTAGAATTTCTGAGGGTTTGCTTGCATACCATTTGTAGAGAACCAGTCAGTCAGTGTCTTGATCTGAGTTTGTTGTTTTTGTTATTGTTGTCGTCTTTCATGCATCATTTACTTGTACTTTTAAAGTTATATATGCTATAAATGGGGTAATTTTGATAATACTTAATACATGTATAAAATAGAACCTTGACATTTATTTGTGATATCTTATAAACCAAACTCTTGCCTTATAGCTTAATTTCTGGTGCGAAAATACCAACACGAAACGTTGATAAGAGGACAATTTTGTGACCAATTAGTGAAAACTCTCCATTTCTCTCCTGCAAGGTGATCACTGTTGCATTATAATCGTTTGTGCACCTTCGGGCATATGGCTTTGATTTACGAAAAGAAAGTTTTTAATCATGTGACACAACTTCGAGAAGGTGCCAGAAATCACCTGTGAAATTCAGTCGACGCTTCAACAATTCTTGTGGACCAGACAAGTGTGTACAAGTTTATAACTTGTCCTATTGGACAAAGATACGCTTTTGTAGATACTTTTATCTTACGTCACAAACGATACAAACCACAATAGATATGACTTTAAAAACGACAGCAAACTGTGCCCAAATAATAATGATTACTTTAAAACCGAGAAGGTTTTCTTGGAAAAAGAATCTCTGATTTTACCTAACTTCAAATGCACACACACACACACACACACACACACACACACACACACACACACGAGTCATATAACACAATCATGTAAGCCAAATACATACTGGGCTAAAATGATTTCATCTTTTAATGGTTTTATTTCATGTGGGAAGTCACATTAGCTTCTTACCTTATTTTGATACTCAGCAGGTAATTAATCCAATTCCTCTTAAACGCCAAATATAATTTATATATATCACGTGATCGTAGTCAAGGAAAAATAAGTACAAACGCATCGGAATTTCTTTAATGAATTCACTTTTTAACAAGATTTTTTTTTCAGCCTGACTTGTCCCAGTTTAATATATATTATACTGAAAGCAAACTTTTATCTTTTTTATTTCATTTAGAATGAAAAAAAAGTCTTTCAATCCATCGCATTTGATATAGATGCCTTTCACTACTGTGTCGTGTCTGTTCTGATACCCATGCATTAGGTTATGAATAGCAACTAATACACCGTATGTCAACTGTGACGCTCATATTTTTGCTGACGGTATTGCAAGCACTGGAAGAGTGAAGATAATACATGTCGGTCTAAGGTGTCACTCCTAATTTTTAAGGTAGAAGGCATGAGCCTAATTATCATAAGCCTAGCGTTTATGGATTCACACAGAAGCTAAATCTGTAATGTGGTTTAAATTTACTTTGAATTAGGCTTGAAAATGGGTTGGTTTGTTTGGTGACTGCCTGTCACAGACCAGCATTGGAGATCAAATGCGTAACTTGGGCTACAAATGAACAGCAGACTTGGCTTATGTCTGCTACAGAGGTAAATATCGAAAAATCGGAATGGTTGAAGGGTGATGAAAATAATCCTAATTTGTTACAGTGCTAGTGAACTTTAATCATGCATACAGCACATAATGATTCTTTTAGCCGCCTTGTCACAGGAGAATATTCAAAATAGTTCTTTTCTGTCAAAAATGAATGTTAAAAAGAGAGGTTGGTGGCAGTGTCGGTTCAATGTCAAAGCCACCATTTAACCTGAATACGTCAAGCAAAATCTCACAAGCATGCTTTCTACAAAAATCATTAGTTAGTTTATATTTGTATCTTTAATGTAAAATTATTCTAATTTTTCTGCAATAGGTCATTGTTGGATGAAAATTCACCAAAAACAACTGTTTCGTAAGACCTAAGCATACAGCTCTATGGGCGATAAGCCTTTTTCACAATCTCCTGCAAGAATTGTCTCCAGTGGGATAAGCGTATTGACACCGAGGCTAAAGGTGTAACATTATTGCCTGACGACAGCGCGACGCGAAGAAAATGATGAAGCATCATATCTTGTTATCATATATTTTAATGAATTAAACTTGAAATGTTATTTAGTTCGTTGGGTCCAACTGTATTTCCCGACAAATTTGTTCTAAACAAACCATGCGTAGTGGCCACACCCCTCTCTTATAAATATTCGTATGATATAAAATATTTTATATCTAATACATTTGTATATTTTATTTTATTTAACCTATTCAGATTTAATTTCCATGAAGGATATGAAATTAGTATATACATCTATGCCGTTTGGAGATCTGGACTCATACAAACAATTGTAAATCATGGAACTGATGGACAGTTATTCAGGATTGTTGCAAAAATGTAAAGCAATATCACATACAGAATTAAAAATGTAAAGCAATCACATACAGAATCAAAAATGTAAATCAATATCACATACAGAATCAAAACCAAAAAGGGACATCTCTGACTCAATTCATTCAAAAACTGGAGTTAAACTGGAGGGTGTGTGCATTCCCACTCGGTTTAATAGTTAAACTGGAGGGGGTGTGCATTCCCACTCGGTTTAATAGTTAAACTGGAGGGGGTGTGCATTCCCACTCGGTTTAATAGTTAAACTGGAGAGGGGGTGCATTCCCATTCGGTTTAATAGTTAAACTGGAGGGGGTGTGCATTCCCACTCGGTTTAATAGTTAAACTGGAGGGGGTGTGCATTCCCACTCGGTTTAATAGTTGAACTGGAGGGGGTGTGCATTTCCACTCGGTTTAATAGTTAAACTGGAGGGGGGGTGCATTTCCACTCGGTTTAATAGTTAAACTGGAGGGGGTGTGCATTCCCACTCGGTTTAATAGTTAAACTGGAGGGGGTGTGCATTCCCACTCGGTTTAATAGTTAAACTGGAGGGGGGGTGCATTTCCACTTGGTTTAATAGTTAAACTGGAGGGGGTATGCATTTCCACTCGGTTTAATAGTTAAACTGGAGGGGGGGTGCATTTCCACTCGGTTTAATATCTATCTGAATGACGTAGCAAAAATATCTCCATCTTCAGTTATTGCCACCAACTCTGAATGGAATTCCAGTTACTCAGCTCTTATTTGATAATGACCTTTTCCTTCAGTCATTAGCCAATGGCATTTTCCTTTAGTCATTTGCTAATGACATTTTCCTTTAGTCATTTGCTAATGGAACTTTCCTCCAGTCATGTAGTAACATATACCTTTGGATGAACGTTAACGGTCTACACAAATTTGTCGGAACTGGAAACGTAATTGAAATGCACTTAAAATTGAAACTATAGCACTGAGCGCTTGTATACTTCGCATTTATTGTAGGTATAACTTTTCTTCTCTGGTCATTTGTACAGTGGTACTAACTCTCACAAAATATAGCTGTCTTTCCTGAACTAGATTCCTTCAATCGAACATTTTCGGATTTTTTCCATCCTATAGCCTAAAAAAGTTTTTCTTTTCCCGCAGTTTATGTCTCCTACCCCTCATTGTTAACACTGAGTGCTTTTACACTTTCGCTTTTACTGCACATAATTCTTGCGTTACGAATATGTAATGAAATTGCTTGTGTGTTAGTTATAAAATTCTTTTTTATTTTATTTTTGTTTCATTACATTTTATTGTAATGATTATTTTCACAGGATTCGATATTTTTTTCAGTAAATTCAGTTTGTATAGAACGTAAAAGATATTGCATTAGCACTATTTTTAGTTCACAGTTTTTGTAAACATCGAGTGAATATAATTGGTTATTGCCAAGGTCATTTCGGCCCGCATGTTAGCTGAACTGTAAACAGTCTTTCTTTTTTTTTATATATTTTCAGTGAGAATTTGGTTCTTAGATAGGGCTATTCTTGCCTACGTGCTAATTTTCATTCTTTTTATTACGCTGTTCAAATGTTAAGAGACCACGTGACCCATCACGCGGGAATGAAATGACGTTTCAGTTGGGTTAAATATTTATTCCGAGAGTTTTCCAGCCAGTCGTATTCTTAACACCTTGAAGGTACAAGGTGTTTTATGTTGTTGATGCCGGCTTGTTCTGACATTTTTCTCTTTTTTTATAATTTAATAATTTATTCTCTAGAAAACTAACAAGTTCTTCATATTTATAAAAGTTCTGGGACAAATAAATTCAGTGGAAATTTATTCCGGAATTCAATAAGGAAACATTATCAACTGTGGCTCAATTGAGGATCTGTTGCCATAAGTACAACGACTTCATCTGACGTCATCGCATATTGGAATTTCATCGAGATTCGAACCCGGATTCTATTAGAACTGTTTAGTGATAGGACTTGTATTTTTCAATCTTAGGATTAAATTTTGGATTATATTCACAAACCGTAAGTCCTATTTCCAATTTTTACATTGTTTTCTATGGAAATAAATTATTCTGTTACAATTTACAAACCTTGTTGGCTTCACTCTTTTCTCTTGTTATTTTTGTACCAGCCTACATGTAACACTTGCGAGACGGTGCAGCAGTAAAAAGTTTATTTTACGACTTGGAATGGCCTTTTTTGGCCATGAGGGTCACTGAATAGTGCAATACAAATAACTTGATGTTACGTTAGAACTATTTTGTAGTGAATTTTGTAAACGCGTACAGCCTTATCTGGTGTAGTTTTATTTTTACCTTGACTCAACAAGTTATCGAGTAATGGCTGCATCTCGTTCTAGATCGTTCAGAGCGAGAAACCCAAATTTCATGATGTGCACGGGTACTTTATCCTTGGGTCTTGCACTTGTTGGGTTGTATTTATAGGATGTATATTCCATATGTTGGCACAACGATTCCGATATCTTGTCTGGAAAAGTCTGTTTTACAGACAGTTTACAACAGCCATATGGGTAAGCACGATCTTTTTCTTTACAATATTACTAAATTTTATTTCTAAATGGTATCATACGTTGAAAAAGGTCGCGTGAATTTACCATTTCAGCTTTGATTCTCGATAGACTTTTGTTAAATTATGCTGTATTTTAGACATGCCGTATACAAGCCAGTTTTGTTTATCATTTATATTGAAACGGAGTTAAATGCGGTGTGTATTTAAAGGACATTTGCGGTTGTGTTTCTTTTATATTTTGTATAACTGATCGTCTGTATATATTGGGTTATTAGTTTCATAATCCAGTATTGACGGTTATGCTGTACATTAGCCTGTACATTAGCCAATCTGGTTTTTATTTAAACTAAAAACAGATTGGCAGCATAGTCCCAAATTAGCCAAATAACAGTTGACAGCAGAGCCTCGGTTGGCACAAGGGCAGAATGGTTGGCAACCGACGAACCTATTCGGAAGCAAAGCAAGATAGTTTGCAATAGTGCAGTATGGTTGGCAACATAGCGGTATAATTAGAAAGTGGAATTGTAAGTTGTGGTTTGCGCAATTTTTCAGCTCACGATGGGCCCTACATGACGGCCGTTATAACTCGTGGAGGAAGTACCCGGAAAAACCCTTATAAAAACCAAAGACCCACTGGAATCTACTGGCAAGCTTTCTTGCATACCGACATTGGCCCGAGACAAGAACACGCGAGGACAGGTGAAGTTGTAGAGATCGGTAAATGCAAGAGCTTAAGACCCTCTGTCACCGGAGTCCCAGTGCATGTGAAGCAACCACGGAATTATTTATTTTCAAATGAGATGAATTGTGAACCGCTATAAACTGAGAATTTGGAATTTAGATGATGCATATGGTTATATGAACACAACCTTTTCGTTAAAATCGTGTTCAGGTTTTATCAATAAGAAACTTCACGTGTTGAATGAGACATCAGTATCGAAATGTCGTACGGTGAATGTTTTATATACTTATCGAGTGTCTCGCTCCAGTTTTTATTGATGTCTTGTGTAAGGTAATGCATATCGTGTCAGTATATCTAAACCCATGTGGTGTTCTTTGCATCTTTTGTTTTCATTTGATTGTTGCATTGTCGTTGTTTCGAGACGTTCATTCACGTACATGGTGTTGGTATTTTCACTTGATCAATATTCGTTGGCTTCCAATCATAATTGTGGTCTGTGAAACCCTGGGGAATTCGGGTTTTTGAGAAATGGGATCTAATTAATTCGGGAGGGGCAAAATGGAGCCTTCGCCAATGAAATTCCTACGGGCGAATTGTTTTACCTTTTTTTTACTTTAGTATGCATCTGTGCAAGAATTTACGACGGGATTAACACGCAACAGATCGGTGGAAATTCCTCTGAAGCTACAAATGCGTGCTTTAGGAATTTAGAAATGTGTTCGTGAATCGTGAAACTTGTGATTATTCAAAAGTAGTGCATGGCTTTCTAATATGGAAACTAAACCAAAATAACACGGAAACTATTTTTAAGTGCACTTGTACAAGTCGTTGCTGACCATGAACAGTGCCGACCCAGATGTAGTACTGCATTGTATTAGAAAGACTTATAGAAAGATCGGCCGTAACCCTTTATGATTGCGCTTTAGCATGTCCCGGTTATTTGGGCTCGACTTTATAAACGAAGCTATGCGTGGTAAACGTAGTCTGGACTCTAGACAAAATTTCTAGGTGAAAGACTTGGTCTATGTACTCTTCATTCATAGAACTTGGAATTCTCATCAGTTTTCAGGGAATCCCAGACACATGCTTTACTGGTCATTACTTTAGTTAATGTGATCAATGGAATTCTTGGAATTCTGGCTTGGAGCTGAAATGAACTGCAATGATCATTTTCAAATATTTTAAATTATGTAATTACATATTAACTTGCTTTAAAATCTATTTAATATCAAAATGTATTTTATTTCATGATAAAGAGTTTGTTGGGTTAGATTTGGTAAGATTCAGATTAATCCTGATGTCACTTATGTGAATATGATTATATTAAGTATTTATCTTAATGTATAAATTTGATTATTTGTTATGTCTGATATGGTCAGAAAATAGCACAACAACGCATGTGGTTTTATAAAACGTGTAATTTAGTTTCAGATTTTGAAGGTGAACTCTTGCAATTTGCTTGAATGTTTTGGTGAAAATATTTGAAAATGATCATTGCAGTTCATTTCAGATCCAAGCCAGACACATGGGTGAGCTCTCAATAACCTGGTAGGGAGTCCCTCGGACATTCTTTGTTCCAATACGGTGAACAGTTGCACGAGCCTGCAATGACGGCTCCCCCGTCAGTTGCCAGTTGACAAAAGTAAAACGCCAATTGATTTTATACCGATTTAGTTATTGAGCCGAAATATAAATCCTACTCGATATAGATTTCTAGGCTAATGCTGTTAAAAAGTCGAAAGAATCGTCAAATATTTAATCTTGTTACAAGGCCAGGAGGACTCGGATGGTTATAATCTACTTTCGATAACATTTCAATAACAAAATTGTATCGTGACGTTGCATGTTCCAGTGAGGACTATTTTACTATTTGTTTCTTTAATTTTAGTATTCCTTTTGTGGATGCTGTGTACAACACGCAATTCACGGGTTTTTCTAAACGCTAACCTTGCAACTTCCATCGAGTTTTGCATATATCTTTATGCATAAATACCTACACAAATAAATAAATATTAACAGATGATTCGCAGTGTCTCTTCTAACACTGAAGAAATGGCATCGACTAGAAGAATAAAAGTGAAGATCTGATAAAAAGTCGCTTGTATGTACATAGATGCACATATAACATCAGAGGTATGCACTCTAAAATTGCTATACTGTTCTAAACAACTGGTTTACATTACAAGGAAGAATGAGCAAACATTTTTCTATCCTGAAAAAAAAAAATTCCGACTCCTGAAATTTACCTAGATCATCGAGATCTTATAAAAGTCCTGGATTGTGCGTGTTGCTTTAATGGCACTTGAAGCTATTTATTGGTTAAATACCTGCGATGAAATTAGGGCTAAATGCCTTTACCCATATACGGGAATTTTTTTTTGCCGAGGCGGAAAGAGATGGCGATAGAGCTCATTCCCTTCTGCAGTCTATAAAGAATAGTTTCACGAATTTTGCTTTATTTTTAAACAATAAAATAAGACCGAAAATGACGCGTCAATTAAAATTCGAGTTTTATTCGACCAATAAGGGGGCCAATATTCTGTTCAATGTTGCACTTGCGTCAGACCTTCTTTAAGGTGGCAGGATATATTTTCGTAAATAGGCCTCAAATTAAGGCTGTGACCTTTTCATGTATTTAATTCAAGATGTGGATATAATTGTGAATTGGGTATTTTGGGATTGTTTTTGAACTTTTTGAAATTGATGCGAGGCATGTTCACCGTAGTTTATAGTATGTAGACTGTGATACAAATATTCGGCTCAGCAGATGAGCTGAACACCTATAGCAGTGGGTATCAAATCACAATTAGTTCGGTTCAGTACCAATGTAGTCCCACTCTATTTTAGAGCATTTTTTCACGTCTCCTCCTTGTGGTGATACAAGAGTAGATTTAGACTTTCTAGGTATGGATTTAAAGGTAATTGTTTGTTCTTCAGAATATGATCTTGTGGTGTGGTTTGTGTTCCGGCGACAGTGCAGTGACTAATAAGGCCTTAGTGATCCCGAAGTGAAATCTGTGTTCCATTGCACGTTGCTTTGTTTAGTCCAGCCTCGCAAACAAATGCCGGTGAACCTACGAGAAGAACTTCACCGTTAAGTCATCGTTGATGGTATCTAAAATTACCGAGTTTTGTTTTTGACCTATCATTAATTTAGTATATTTGAGGCAGGTCGATGAGTCAACTGTCCTTGGCAGCCTCAAGAAACATTTTTTATTGGCGAAGTCGGTACATCAGTTATAATTTGTTATATGTATTTGAATAATTTGTAGGCAATAGCCTCATTCTCTTTATGCTAATCTGCAGCATGCAGGACTCTGAGGGGGAGGTAACTGTGTTTCGTACCCGTTAGAACGGTTTACATCATGGCGTAGCATGGTTTGGGATTAACTGAACTTAGAATATTGGAGATTATAATGTATAGTCTTGCTGTGGGTGTCAAGGTCTGCACCACTACTTAAATGAATTGTCCATATTTAAGTACAGACACGCATAAACAAATGCATTGCCTGTCGATGCGCATTCTTGAGGTTTAAACACTTATCTTTAATTTATCGTGCAAATGGTGTTGCATATGGCGTATTGTAGGCTATATTTTTTGGGTGGGTGGGGGAAAGAATAAGTTTTAGCACACGAGCTTAGTTCTACCTTAATGACCCTACTGTAATTCTGAATGAGATTCAGGTCTCACACTCGGGCGATAGGAAATGTTGTGCATATATCTTGAAACTTCTAGGTTCGTATTTCAAAGGGGGGAGCTTAAAATGAAATGGCAAAATCTGTTGGACATAATTGACCTAAATGATTTTATGAAGTAAATATTGTCTTTTATGCCATGTGCATCCTCAATGCCTGTTCATGGTTCAGCAGTCGTGCAAAATGAATTTGAACATTTCCAGTTACTTTGCTTTTGACTGGTACACCAGGTTTTTCTTTGTTGTAGTAAAATTACTTTCTGAAAGCGGTGGATCAACAATGCTTTTGATTAGCTAGAATGCAAGTCGTCGAACGAGCGGACCATTTTTTCTTTATTGGCATACAGGTTCCCCGTAGCCAAAAATAGTTGCTTTCTTTATATACTCGTGGAAAAATGTCTTGTCTATCATGATCACAACAGAAACCATTTACATGCATCGAATTTGAAATGAAATTCGTATGCAGTTAACAAGTTTCTCCTGAAATCTCGCGTTCCACTGATTATTAAATTTCCTTTCTCTTTGCAGGTCTCGATTTGCATAAAATAAATTAATTGGTCGGTCATGCTGAAAGAAATATAGCTTGAATCTCGTCCAGATACTCCTCCTGATCTAAGTGCACAAGAGAGGTGACGGAATTGACTTCTAATAGTTGTGGTACGTGCATATTAACAGCAAAAGTAGTTGAAACAGTTCTGTTGTGAACTTGATTTTCCACTTAATATTTGTGCTATACCTTGTCATTTTGTAAACTCGGAAATCATTTCAAGTCAAGCCAGTTGGTGTCCGAGAAAATTGTTAAATTGTATGGAGTATTTATATGCATGATCAATTCCAGTGGCCATGTATAGATTTCGTGTGTGACTTGTAAGGTTACCAGGGTCATGCACGTCAATATGTCGACATTCAAACATGGCCTATATTTAATCTTTAATCTGTTCTGATTAGCTAGACTTGTGATTATCCCCCACCACAACGAAACAAAAACATTGCTGCTGGTATCTGCACCACAACACAATAAGGAAAGATTAGGAACTATTTTTTACGTCGGGCTAAATTATTTGAAAAGCATATTAATTTTCTGTGTGGTTCCTTTCGGTTCGTTTAGGAAGAAAGGTTTAGACGAAACTTTTTAGTTTCGTCACCGACAGCTAACATAAATTGGCAACTCCAAACTCGTTTCTTGGCATTCAAGCAGCATTGTAAAAGTTGGTTCCGTCTTGATGCTTTATTGGTAAACAAAGACTTAGCATACGAGGTTGCACACAATTTGAAATCGTTACAGAAATTGAGTCAGTCCTAACATGCAAGTCCCTTTTTTTTTTGTTGTTGTTTTGCAAAGGCTGCTCTTTTCTAAAAGAGCAATAACGTTAGTTCTGCATACACTTTTTCCTGGCTTCTATATTAATAGACATTACACAAAATGTGATGTGTACACAACGTTTGACGTAAACTCTTGAGCCAAATGTTTACGTTGGAAGGAGAGTTTTGTAAATTGGTCCAACATATTTCTTAACCTGAAGCTATGATGCGACTTTTCAGATAATATTGTTTAGTAATTGAAAATGTGGATATATTTGTGAATTGTTTTGGATTTACGGTGTTGTTGAAACCTCGGGCATGTACACCTCCGGTAGTTATTCTACAGAATGTAGACAGTGAAAATGTTAATATTAGTTGAGAGCTAGCCACAATAAATTAACATGTGGGTTCAAGGCAAGAACATCTCCAAAACGTCTTGGATGCAAGCTATATTGAATTGCATGAAGCTTTATAGTACACGAATGTTTTTTCCGAGTTGTCACCCAAGAAAAGTACTTGGTTGCACGACCATCAGATGGTGTCAAATGGCCTTTGGACAAGAAAAATGCCGGTACAAATTTGGGGTTGGGGTGCATAAACTTTAACTGCCATCGACTTCTCGGGTCGAGTAAATATTGCGATTTGCTTTCAGTTGTCCAAAACTACTGAAATTTCGTTTTTGACCTCATTTGTTTGTTTCCTGATTATGAGGCAGGTCGATACCCAAAGCTCGACTTTCTCGTAGCGTATGATTTTTTTTTATAGCTAGAATGAAAGTTCTCGAACGAGCGGACCATTCTTTTCTTCTTGGCATATCCATTCCCCCAGCCAAGAAATGGTTATTCTGTTATATCAACTGAAGGTAAAGCTATATCGATAGTCTTCCATGTATGTTCACAACAAAAAACCAGATTAGCACGTTCTAATTTAGAAATGTGTATGCAGTTAACAAGTTTCTCCTGAAATAAAGTTTCCACAGAATATCACTGTTTCCTTTTTTGCAGGTCTCGATTTGCATGGTAGAATATTAAGATTAATTGGTCAGTTATGCCGAAAGAAGCACTAGCTTGAACCTCGCCCAGATGCTCGTCCTGATCCAAGTGTGCAAGAGTTACTTAGATGGACAAAATTAGCTTCCGCAAGAGTAATTTCGTGGTATGAGCTTAGTAAAGCTAAGCAGTGAAGGAGCTCATCTTGACTGAATTTTCAACTTAATCTTTGTTCTATACCTTGTCATTTTGTACTCAAGAAATCGTTCAAGTCAAAGTGAATTGACGTCTTGAGAACAAATTTGTTAAATTGTATGGAGTATTTATATATGTAGGATTTTAATTCCAGTGGCCATTTATAGTTGGCTTTATTTGTCGCATTGCAAGATTACCAGGGCCTCACACCAATATATAAGCGTTCCAATATGGCCTAATGTTTGATTAATCTCTGATCTCTACGAATTAGCTAGAATTTTCTGGTAACAACCCTCCTCCCCCCCACCACCACCACCACCACCAACAAATACATCAAAACATTGCTGCTATTAGCAGAGCCATAACAATGAAAGGTTATGAACTATTTTATATCATACTAAACGTTTTTCAGAAGCACAATATTTGACTATATGGTTTCCTTCCATTAGGTTGTCGAAACGTTTAGACGAGCTTGTCATTTGTCATTGACAGCCAACTTAGCTTTTGTCATTCACTCCCAAAATTTGCTTTTTTAGCATTCAAGCAGCCTATGCAAACGTTTCTTCTGTCTTGATGATACAGGGGTAAACAAAACACGCAAGATTGTACACGAGTCAGTCCTAACTTGAAAAGAACGCAATGCAATTCATTTTGCCACAAAGAGGTCACTTATTTTGAGACTAATAACATTAGTTGTGCATACAAAACATTTTCCTTTATACCATTTTACTAAATGTATAAATGTGATACGTACTAAATATTGAGGTGGCAAAAGATGGTTCGTAAATTTGTCTGTCCAATTTCTTGAGGCTGTGATCAGATTTTCAGAAATGTTTCATAATTGAAGATATAGATGTGTGTGAATTCGGTGTTTTAGGCCGTGTTATCCGACTTGTGTCCATAGAGGTCAGTTCAATATTATGGAGACCTTAATCTTGTCCAATAAGGCCCTATCGGTATTGATGAAGATTTGAGCTTTGTCGATGTGATGAAGAATCGACCATCAATATTTTAAGATCTGAGCTTGTCTAAGCAAGTTGCATCCATATTTATGAAGGTTTTACTTTCTCCAAAAAGGCTCTGGCACGAGTATGAAGATACAAATTTAGTCCAAAAGGCCCGATTATTATTACCTATGAACATTTCACTTTTGTACCAAAAAGGCTATATTGTTTCAAATGATAAATCTGACGGACTTGCTTGAACTTCGATTATAAAAAGTTGAAATATAAAACGAACAAGCTTAGACTTTTTCAACAAAAAAAAAAAGCTGAATGCTGCATAATGGAACTATACTTTAGGCTTTTGTATTCCAGTTTAGTGGTACATTTTAAGTTAGAATTTTCGACACAATGATATAAATTGGTTGTTTTCTGTATACTTGGATGGAGACGATAAATGTTATGTACAGCATAAGCTCGAGGTTTTACTCGTGCCACTAGAGTACATCAAGTAGCTTCCAAAATTATTCTTTGCATTTATAATGAATATATTTATCAATACAGCTACATACCTCGGCTGCTCTCCTACGTGTCATGGACATCGTCGTAACCTTGCTGCATATACCACTGCGATAGCGATAGTAATACCAAATAGGAATGACCATCGCTGACGCCACTTGTCAAGATCTGAGCACTAGCAAAAGATGGCACAGGCAATAACTGACCACTTAATGCACTTAAGGTATGGCAAACACCAAGGATTTCAGGCATTTATCAAAACTGCTGAAAAAGACCAATATAAATTTATGATAATTTTATACTGAGAACTGTTCGAGCTTTAGAAAAGCCTGAAGAATACTAGAATTTTTTTTATTCACTTGAGGTAAATATGTATGAACAAGTAAACTTCGTACTGACGTGAAAATCAATTTCACTCTTGGCAGAATGTTTCACCCAAACTGATAATTTGACGGGTTTGTGTCAGATTTGAGTTTTGTTTAAATGAGTTGTATCAATATTGCAACATTTGTTCAAAAAGGTTCTATCGATATTGTACAATTTGAAGCCCTAATATTGTCTATGAATAAGTCAATTTTGACTTGAGGTTTCATCAATATTATTACGAAGAATCGACCAATGTCCGAAAAGGTCATATCAATGTTATTTAAAAAGGTTTGACATTTGTTTAAGCAAGTTGCAGTCATTTTTATGAAGATTAGCAGCCTTTTTCTCCAAAAAGGCTATGGCAAGATTATGAAGACGAGTTTTGTCCAAAAAGGCCCCATTATTGTCTATGAACATTGGACTTTTGTCCACAATGGTCTCGTATTTATTTTGTACCAAATAGCTACATTATACATTAAATATAATGCAAATAAGACGGTGAAATACAAGGCGAGATGATGCAAGGGCTAAGCACAAGATTGTATAAAATGCAATGTTCCATCAATATTTATGAAGGTTGGACTTTTGTCCAAAAAGGCCAAATCAGAATGTAATACAATATATTAAAATCAAAATATAATAAGATATATTAAAATCAAATGTAATACAATATTAAAATCAAAATGTAATATATCAATAAATACAAAATAATGCAATACAAGGCTAAAATGAGGTGAGGCTAAGGTTAAAAAAAAATCGATTGAGATTATGCGATGACTAGAAACAATATAATATAAAATATAACAGTAGAAAATAAAGCGATGAAATTAAGCACAATATGATGTAAAATACAGGTCTTAATCATTTATTTATGAAGACTATTTCCAAAATGGCCCTGTCGATATTTATGAAGATTCGATTTCTTATCCAAAATGACCGAACAAAACGGTACAAGTGTATTAATAAATATAATGCATATTAATAAATAGAAAACAAAAATGCAATACAAAGTTTTAAGTGAGGTGCGGCTAAGGTAAAATCTGGAGGCGAGTTGACGAGATGGCTAGGCACAATAATATAAAACCATAATACAATAAAATGCAAAGTGAGGTTATTCTTCCTTCACATACTTTCGTTTGTCCTCTTCCATCCCATCCTGTCGCATTCTTTACCAAGCCATGCTGTTCTGACGTGCCTTCTCGCGTCTCTACTTGCCATCTTGTTTCCCTCGTCAGCATCCATGTCCGATGGTCATGGGATATCGTCAGGCGTGGTTGCTGATGAGGGAGGGAGTCCGCACTCAAATGAACAAAACAGGACAAGATAACACGGCGATACGAGACAAACGGCACCGAGATTAGGCATGATGGAGCAAGACCCTACGTGATGGGACATGCCATGATGGCATCACAGGACGAGGCATGGGATAATACAAGACAGCATGGTAGCGGATGGATCAGGGCGGGTTGAGACGCATGCATACACACACGGGCACCAATCTCAAAGACGTACATATCCAAGGTCCACAGCCTGGGGGGAAAAAAAACCTCGACAAGGTTCCAGACAACTCGATTCTCGCTGAAATCTCCCTGTACATAGCAACTGTCCCTAACGATAGTTCCAGAGTCCGGACTAACACCTAAAATCGCCAGGTCGGACAGTTGAACACTGATACTTTAGATGCAACATCTGCATCCTGCTCCAGTCACAGTAAGCTAATCCACCATAATCCTTTCCGAGACGGGGGGGGGGATCTGCCAGCAGATCAGGGAGGTCAAACAATAGAGTGCTTAGACAAGTCTTCACTCTTGCAAGTTCTAGAGTCTGCACTTAAAAATTGTTTGAATAAGGAGAGGTAGAGACAAGTAACTGTCGGTTACTAATGATTGTATTGGAGGAATGAGAACAGTTAAGTTGTGCACAAATGTAACATTGATTAATGTTTCGTCTTGTTCATGTGATACAAGTTAACAGATGCCACTTGTCCACAAAGGTTTCGTCAATGTTAATTATGTATGGTGAATTTCTGTCTGAATGGATGTCTTCAAGACTACTTAAAACTTTAAAATATTTTCAGATGTCGTTGAAATTTATTAAACGCAACTAACGAGTCTTTTTTTTGTTTTTTTCATTTTCTATCCACAATCCGTTAATGAACTTTATACAAGTAAATGAAATTCTAAGCAACGTTCTTGGCAATTTCACATACACTTCACTCTTGCACACGTGCACATACTTGCACACATACACGATTAAACATGATTTTGCTCTATTGACTCGTCCTCCAATTGAAATTGGCGGCTTAAGTATATTTTACTCATAGGTAATGCATGCCAACAAGACCGTAACTTATTGCAGCGTGTAATGACAATGCTGAAACTATTAATAAAAAGTAATGTGGATAATTCTTGTAAATTACATCGAACAATAGTCTATTTGACAGGCATCCTGTCTGAAACATTTCCTGGAAACAAGACCAGATTTCTTTTTAACTGCTTGGAGCCGATATAATTCTCGTATTAATATATACTGCAAGACGATATTTTCAGGATCACTTGACATCACAAGTGGTTTGGTCAAACCCCATATCAATTTGTAACAACGGGGAGTAATAACAAGATGTCTAAGATGGTCACCATGGTAGTCCTATTGGAGATCAGATCAGTATTGTTAGGACGAACTCCACCTGAAGTCTTCTGGTCAATATTCAGAAGTAGTGAAAACAGTCGGGATGGATGCTGTAGAGGTCGTTCTGAGTGTCGATCTGACACTCGGAACGATCTTTCAGTTATGGCCAATGGGAGGTATCATAGGAACTTAAGCGAAAACCCATGTTATGATCGACCACTTAGGATTAGTCGTAACGGATGGCAGAGTAGAACCGTTTTCATCTAGGAAAATGACGTTATATAAGTGTAATGTTTTATAACAGTCCATCATGTAGCTTCAAATGATGAGCAACATGTTAATCCTATAAACTCTTCTGGTCTATAACCACAAGACCATGTGTGTTACTTTCATGGTTTCACATACTCTAAAGCCTGTATGTGACGGGCATGAAAAACTAGTCTTTATAGACTGGTGTCCTTTGCGTACAGGGTCAGTAATTTTGATGTGATTTAGTTTGTACAGTTATTACTGTACCGGATAAAAGGTTTTTGTGGACAATTAAATTTACTGAGTAGTACATCCAAAAAGAATGGAAATCCAGAACTAAAAAGTGCAGAATCCAGTAGTACAGAAACAGCAGGCAACATTTTAATGACTAACGTAAACTACGCATTTATCAACAAATCATTTAAGTTATATAACATTCATTTAATATAGGTAAGCTTCATCCTTCTAAAAGTCCAAGCTTTGCATAACAAGTGTTTAATAACAGTATTGTCAACAATGATTTTGGTACAGATCTCAAATATTTAAAATACTTGTACTGTAATGTACAAGCTTTTATAAAGCAATGACTGTACTAATAAACGCCAATGGCCTTGCTTGTCTAATCCATATGAACTTGAGTGAACACAACTACCAACCTTAAATTTCACAAAAGCCAGCACTGTTGTACTTTGAAATGCACTTTAATTTTTGAGCTGAGAATACGCTTAGCTATATAATTTGAGCCATGTCTAGTCACCTATACCCATTCATGAACTGCTTAATTTAAAGCTGCCACTTTCACATTGATCCCCATAGATGTATATTTACTCCGTCTGACTTGGCTGAAGAAAGATCATTTCAGTTGTAAATCAATGCTACGTGAACTTGTGATGTCAAGTGACCTATTGGGAAATGTACATTATAGTCGAAAGTGATCTGGTTTTTGAAATCTGTAAATCTGAAAGAGGCAAATCTGGAAATGCACGGCCATACCAACCGGTATATGCAACTTTGTGCTAGACACGTGTCAACTATACAAAATGAAATTTATAGAATTTCCATTTTCAACATGTCTTGTATATTGAGGTTTCCATTACGACAGGTTGCATTATAAAATGAAACCTCACTTTGGGAATGAAAAGTTTCTATCCGATCTCGTACTTTGTAATGGATTTGTCTTGCTCACTTTGTTTGAGCATTCATATTTTGTAATTCCCCAATTTATCTCTATTCTTACAAACTTATTCTTTTGTAAATACATTTACTTTCACTTGCTCCTTTGTGCATCTGATTTTTTTTTAAATTTATACAATAGTCAATGTAGAAGGGCAAATTTCATTTTAAATTACCATATATCAGTAATGGATAATGAATAAAAAGTTTAATTCAATCTTCCTTTGAGGAAATATGTTTACTGAAGACTTTCATGCAAAAATATGCCCAGGTATAGACATTTACATTATCACTTTCTCCACTTGCACCATCACTTGCTCTTGATCCACAACGTTTATCCACTTTCATCTCTTGCCCCGAACTCCACAATGTTTATCATCATTTGCCCATGTCTCCACAAATTTTCTCCACGCCAGCTAGATTTGTCCCGATTTTTGTCTCGGGACAAATCGCACAAGTTTCTTCTAAATATTTTTCTCTTAATAGATGACAATCATTCTTCGTAACTAAAGATAATTTCTCAAAGAAATTTTTAATCGGGCACACGAAAACTTGTAGGTCACAAGACAATTACAAACCCAATTTTTTTTTTCTCCATTGTTATTTATCAAGGTTATTCTGGTTCAGTTTATGGTTTCTTTGCTGTTTTAAGGGCTCTTAAAACTATACTGGGAGCTGTGGTAGCTCGGTTGGTAGAACACTGAAACGCAAAGGTGATAAATTCCAAACCAGCCGATATCGTCTGCCTCGGTGTGTCCTTTGGAAAGAAACTTTGTTCCAATTTCCTTGAAATGACTATTAACAAGTCATGTGCTCAAAGTAGCATTCAAAACTGACAAAGCAACCAACATCGAACTTCATAACAAGTATGGATTTAGAGTTTCATGATTAATCAGACGAATGGTGGAAGATTGTTTTAAAACGTTCTTTATATCACTATTACAATGTAAAAATCCGTTCTGATGCAGTTCAGTGCTGAAACAGTATAAGCAAATTCATAAAATATAATTTTCAAAACGTGTGATGAAGCATCATATTGATAACCGCGTTGCGCCTTAAAAGGTTGGTTATTAATAGGAAGAAGTTGTTGTTGTTGCTGCTTTTAATAGAAACTTAAAGTTCTTGACTATATCATGCTGATTAGCTATGCCTTTTCAAACGACGTGCATTGAGAGGGCTTTCCTAAGCTGGCCTGGGCAGGTGGAAAAGCCCACAATCTTTCGATTTTAAGAGTCGGATGCTCTACCACTTTACCTTCCATTGCTGCTAATAAGTTCTACATGGTGGCTGTCACCATAGCAATAACATACTGCAGTACAAGATGGTCACCATTAACATCACAGAGGCGATACATGCCACAATAAAATCAAAACGTCCAATTCAGCAGTACTGCGTAAAATCCTTCTTTTGGCGTTATTGGTTGATGAATTGCACCATTATATACAGTCTGTATTACCTTCAAACCCTACCACCACCACCACTACTACTATTGACAACAGCAAAGATAGCATATAATTAAGCAAACATCCCACTGTCCAATAGATTTAAAAATGAGAACTTTGTAAGTTTTTACTTATTAGCTGAGGTTCTGTTAATGTAGGCACGTGTGCATTGGGATGGTGATTTGTTAATATATTTAACTGTTCCAAAGAAAACGGGTAGGTACGTTGTTTTCTATCAGATCTGAATTTCCAGCCGTTTTATATCGACTTGTATGAAAAAATAGCTCATACTCAAACGGACAACGCCGGTCTTGTAGGTCCAGCTCAATGCTCCTCTTTGGTCCGAGTCCCCAAGCCCGCAAAAACTGTCAGGTATGGGACGACACAACCAGCAGAGAGGCTGAACCCTACAACTTTTTTAGAGGGCTCCGTTTGCAAAAATAAAGGTTCCTACGAAGACTGAAAAATAAGGTCAATAATTGTAAACCGAAGCCGTTAACCGATTATATTTCCATGCAACGGGAAACAGATCCAATTAGCTTTTTTGTTACCCCGTGCTGACGTATTTTTTTTTTCAAATTTTAGGCGTGTTCGTTTGCGACACGCACACGCACTCGTTGTCGTTCAGCCTCTCTGCTGCTGTAATTAAATAACTATTATATGAATAACGATAAGTGAACCACACTCAGCTACACTAGCTCGATTGCGACTAGAAGCAATCAAGAAATGTACCCGTCAGAGATTCTGTCAAGCACAAAGCACAGGCACGTCAAGAATCTCGGGTTGAATTTGCAGAAAGTGCAGAAGAATTATTTAAACCGGTTACAGCGACTACTAAAGGTCTTCTTCCCGCGTTGGAGAAAACCGCTGAGGCTACAACTGCAACACAGCAGGTTATCGGAGCATTACCAAATCAAATTAAAGAAGCTATAGGGTCTGCCGACAAAACACGTGCTGAAATTCAAGACGTTAAAAATATCGTCGAGGATCTGTCTAAACCACAATTAAAAACTCGGCATTTTACTCAACAAGGATATATAGAAGCTATGAATGATCCTGTTAAGGTTACTGCGGTGGGATATCGGCTGCGGCATCAGCTTCTAAAACCCAGAATTTCATAACACTCCAGAAAAAGAGTGGGTTACTAGGGTATTTCGTGAGTACACGGATATTCCACAAATCGGTCAAAAATATAGAAAAGAATATAACGATTTTACTGATCAAGTTTATGAAACAGGAAAAGTTATTGGAACGCCAGTTATGTCACCAAGAAAGCAGGGATCTCGACAAAAGAGACAACCATCACCTGACCCCGGTGCAGTTGGACATGGTATTGGTACAGGTACTCAAGGAAGTGGTCTTATTACTCCATGTCCCAATAATATCCTTGCCGACGTGGACAGACTAGAAATCCTTATTGGTGGAAAACGAGCTGGTAATAATTCCCCGGAAATATCAACGAAATAACATCAATTTGTCAATGATTATTTACAGGTGGTATCCTGGACATTAATGTTTACCGGGCTCTCATCGATGAAATTATCGACGATTACCACAGTGATTAAACAGTTAAATATAACGACTATAATAAAATGATCATACATAATGCTCAACGTGCTCCGACTGTGGTCAGGGTGATAAATTCAGGATTACCTATATATAGCGCGTACTACGGAGATGGACTTGGTGATGTTGTTCAGGGTTTATTTGCAAGGTTAGCTCCAAAGGCAATACCGATTGCAAAACAATTAGGTATGAAGGCCATCGACGTTATTCGTGAAAAAAAACTAGTACTGTCGAAGATGTTGCCGGTAAATCTTTCTCGGCAATCAAAGATTAGCACGATTAATACGACTAAAGCCACCACCAGTAAAATTACCCAGTACTAAGGAAATGCCTGAAAATGTTAGTAAAATAATAAATCAGGCTGCGAATGAATAACTAGCCGAGTTATCTAGTATACCAATATAAAAAAAAAACAAAAATTATAACCGCAAATTCAGTAGCAGGAAGCGGTCTTCGTGTTAGACAAACACGATAAATATAAGGATGTTCAAACGTATAATTGATCCCGCATTCGATATTGATGCACCAGTTCTCAAGGATGAACCTGTGCACGATTATCAATATTCGTATAACGCACGAGAACCAGATCGGCGAGGAAGAATCAATTTACAAGTTCATGATACAAGCAGATATTTCTTACCCGTGGAAGCATTTCTTGAAAATGAAGGAAGAATTGTACAAGATGGTACAGGAGTTCCAATTGGTGATCGACCTGGTTATGTTAACAACGGTATTATGGCGTTATTTAAAGGTGCCATATGTTATTGACGGAAAAAACATCGAAGAAATCGACGACAACGTCGACATTGCCACGACAATACTTGGTCTTGCGAGATACAACGATGATTATACAAGATCGGTCGGTCCATCAGTAATGTTTGCTAAGGACATAACTGATAATCCAGATGATAATTACGTGAATATAGGTAACTTAAGAAACGCTGCCGGGACTGCAGAAACTCGCGCAGTATTATCAATGAATGAAGACTATAACTTGGGATTTGCCACGCGTCGAAAAATGTTAAACGGCGAAGAAGCATTTTCATGTGCAATTCCACTCACATATTTTTGGATTTTGTGGAGGTGTCAGAAAGGTTATTTTAGGGGCCAAGCATACAGTAGTACTTTTCAGAAAAGACAATGACAACGACGCAATCTGGCGACCCGCCGCAGCTGCTGCATGTAAAGTAAAATTATAAAAACTCTCGTTATGGATGCCGGTAATGACTCCAACGATCACCCAAGAACGATTACTTTCTTTTATGGATCAAGGTGGTAAATCAACATTGTCATGGTTGGCAATGACCACACACGAAACTCAAAGTGATGTTGTTGGTTTTTATTTACATGGCAGATATCATCACAGCGAGGTATTTCCGCGCCGCGACATATATTTATTGCATTTCAAGAAAACTCGCGATATGGTAGACAACAACGAAATACAATGATATCTGATACGCTTGGAGTCAGGGATGTTCCGTTGCGGATAAATGGACATCAGGAACCATCCGAAGAAGTATCGATGAATTTTGATCAAAATCAGGTAGCGTGTGCATATCATCGACTGACGAAATTTATGGGGCGTGATCAAAATGTTGATTCTGGTTTGCAGATATCTCGGTGGGATTTTATAACGCTATATCCGATCTATTACTTTTCGTTGGAACATTTAGATTTATTCAGGCAATCTGCCGTTGATACTTTCAAGCTCATGTAGGAGGATCACCGCCGAGACAACTCGACCCACCAGTAATTCCTGGTAGTTACAGAGCAATCTGTTATACTCGGCGATAAAACAATGCTACTTAAAGGTGGTGGTGGTCGCATGACAGTAATTGATGCCCCCGTGGAAAACGTGTAGATGTTCTTAACATTTAAAAATCAGGATGATATTATAAATGTAATGTTAATATCAGTCTGACTCCTGGTCAGATTAAAAAACTACAATCAGCGTCCGAAGATAACTGTGGAACAGCAATATCATTAAAACAAGGACAAATCTCAGGTGGTCCGAATAAACTATCGCTGTCAGAACGCCAACGTAAGCACTTTGATGCAGCTAAGAAATCAAGCACAGGAGTACGACTTAATCTTTCCGCGAGTGCCATCAGCGATGCTGTTAAAACCGGTGGAATATTTCCACTTCTCGCAGCTATTCCAGGAATAATAGCCGCAGCTGCACCCGAGGTTGCAAAAGCTGCTGAGTTAGGTGCTGTTGGAACCTCAGCTGGAATGGCATTAAAGAAAGCTACAGGGAAAGGTTTAAAAAGATCTACAAAAATAGGGAAAGGGTCTAAGATTACCAGGGACGCTACCACGGTACTGAAGCGGATTAAGAATTCCAGGAACACTAAGTTGATTCTTCCAATGTCCAATTTTGATTTACTTGATGTTGCTGTGCGATTAAACATCAAAAACTTCAGAGGTGTTTTTATGCGTGATCAATTACCGTTAAATCCAGAAGAAAAAGAAACTGGTATTATTAAGCTCGATGAATCCACCAACACAGGTACACATTGAACCGCATACGCGATTGATCCACGTGGAATTGTTTATTTTCATTCGTACGGGTTGGCACTACCAAAAGAATTAAAATATGTGAGTAACATGCAAATTCCAATCTGGTATTCAACGTTACCAACACAAAAAGTAGCCGACCCACCAATATGTGGCAGAGAAGCACTTGCTGTACTTGACTCCGTATCAGAATCGTCAGCGCCTCCTCATAAAGTTGTGCATGAGTACACCGTTAACCAGCATTTATCGTTTTAAACAACTATTATATTATATTGTATAATGGTAGATATTTACGGAAGATCAGCTAAAACTAAAACCCAACAAACACCAGGTGAAGATATACTCAAACGAGTAACAAAACAGATTCATGATGAATTATCTGACCTGCTCAATCTTGCCAACGTTGATCATGATGAACTTGTAGTATTTCAAAACCGTGAAGGAAAATTAATGACGAGTATTATTTCAATCGGCGATATCATTGTTCGTAACAGAGCAACACGAGAAAGTCTCGTTGCTGTGTGTGACCGAGAAGGAAAGCTTGTCCCTAGTGTTGTTACTCCGTCGTCGATCCGAGATAGTATATCCGAACGAGTTTTAAAGACTGGTGATATGATGACCGGCATTCTCAACATGAACAACAATAAAATTACCAACGTGGGAGAACCAACAGATAATCTCGACGCGGCAACAAAGAAGTACGTCAACAATAACAACATCCCGATGACAACTTCGTTGTCGACGATCAATGATGGATTGACCGCATTTAGAACTGAATTTCTAATCACGTACAAACGTTTCTGAATTTTCGTAGAAACATAAACAGAGCTATTAATGATTTCTTTGGAACTCCACCAACCGTTGACATAAAACTCGCCGACATTAACGCTAGACTCAACGATATCATCAGTGGAATTCCTAATATTGTTAATAAAACTAACCTCGTTAAAATTCCTCACGTGCCGATCTACAATATCGTATGCACGGTATGATCAGGATCATCAACGTGGACACCGCAAGATAACACTATCAAACATACCGCGACGGTTACTGGTGTGTACAGGCTGTCCGTGTTCAGTTCTGCAAAATTTAGGATATTTACTACATTTCCATGGCGTCATTCAAACGATAATTTTTCTGGAACTGTATCTGTAGTGTTAAACAAAGATACCGAAGAAACGTTTATAGTGGAACCATCTGATAAAAAATTAACCACAGCGTCCTACTGGTGATGTCTGAATTTATCGCTGAAACACCTCAATACTTAAGAATTTTTAATTAGTCGCGTTAATTTACTTAATAATAATGATCGACGCTAACCAACACAGATACAATCAGGCATGTGAGTGTCAAACCAAACTAAAAAATATCATCGACCAGTACAGCGCAGAAGTAAAAAAAAATATCGCAGACGCGCAGTTGTCATCGACGTAATTGTGCATTCGGCATCTGCGATCATCGCTGGAACTGGTGTAGTTTTGTACGCGGTAACGATGACGTCACCGGCAGTTTAACAATTTGTTTTATCCGCGACAACAATTGCTGGTGTTAGCATCGTCGCCAAAAAAAATATCGACGTGTACAAACGCGAAATTACACGAGTACACGCTAAAACTGCACGCGGTGACGTTAGCGTACTCGAAGCTATCGTCGTTGATTTCGTCATGCCTCAATGACGGTATAATTACCGACAATGAGTTCACAAAAATAATGGAGATTTACAACGAGGCATTAGAACCAGAAAAAAATCCTGATTGTTTGCAAAATTCACAAACTTGATTTAAAATCTTAATTTAATAATAATCATGTCGTCAACGATGGAACAACTGCAACAGATGGCTAACAATACAGCTCCGCAAAAAAACAACAATTATATCAACCAGTTCAACTAATCCTGAATTCAGTGTTGTTTTTCCAACTGCAATTCCAGCAAAAGAAATAGCACTAGCACAATTACGAGTTTATTATAGCTGGCCAAATATCAGATCAGCGTCGTTTGATGGTCTCCCCGCAAATAACTCGTTGGTGTTCGCGCACAAAATTAATCCCGATAGAACTCCAGATTGGCAAGTAGTCAGCATACCTAC
Source organism: Megalonaias nervosa (assembly GCA_016617855.1). Lineage (NCBI taxonomy): Eukaryota > Metazoa > Mollusca > Bivalvia > Unionida > Unionidae > Megalonaias > Megalonaias nervosa. Next base: position 41,840 of record JAECUM010003702.1, on the reverse strand, counting down.
GGGCAGTTATCAAATCGGACAAATCAATGAGGAATTCCAGGGCAGAATTAAATCTATCACTGGAAAAGAATCCAAGATAGCTATTACTGTTCACGAAAAGACGCTGTCGTCCGCGTCCGCGACTGAAATTTATTCACCGGATTACGTCGTAGATATTTATCAGAGTTCGATCAGATCTGTGTTAGGATGGCCAGAAATTCCACGCCACCAGTTTATGTTAGACCACCAGAACCAACCCGGGATAAATTTTCGACGACAGAAAAAGATTTTTAAAACTTCCAGAATATCGAAAACAAGATCCATGGGTACTCCAGATCCGTGATACAATTTTTAATTCTCCTGACAGTGGACTTTCTATAATAAGTTACAATTATATATTTGGTCAAGGAGTAAAAGACGGTAAAGGTTTTCATTACGTCGACGAAGAATTTTTTAAATCTATCACCGACGTAATTAAAACCGAACACAAGCAAGTAATCAGTGATTTACGAAATTTATTTATTTCTATGACGCAAAATTACAACGATGATACAAAACAACAAATCATCGAAACAATACAACACCAAAATCAGCTTGCGGCGGATCATGAAACTCAGAGCGAAAAAATAATTCATGAAATCATTACCGCGGGGCGGGATAATTATGGTTATATTAATGTATTCGATAATGAATACTTCAGAGAAGTATTCCTCGACCATTACAAATAACCGAAAAACAATTACCAACATTTATCATACCTTATTTTGACGCGTCCGAGTTAAGAAAATCAATCGATGATATCATCGATGAATATTTTCCAAAAGTTCTTGCCGCGTGGAGAAAAAAAAATCCCGCAAGAAAATATTCTCAGATACAACATGGATCAGTTCTCGGGCGGCCGTCATGTATCACCGGGCATCGTCAATATAACGTCCACGATCGCAGTCAATCTAGCATGTGACGCCATCGATGGAAGTTATCAAGTGGATTTACAAAACTCTAATCAAGCTCAGCAAGGATACATTTTATACACATTTACCCGTCAAGTCCCCCCAGGGTATTTAATTGTATCAGAACCAATCAACATTGTTTATCTGCGTGTGCATAATCCACTGTTATCAAGGATAAAATTTTAAGCTTACTGATCAGTCTGGACACCTTTTGGATTTACGTGGAGAATCACTAAACGTAAATCTGTATGTGAGATCATAGATCTAGCGTTCGTGGAACAAAAAAAAAATTTGAATAAATTTGATTCAGAATAAAAATAAATCTGATTAAGAATAAATAATCTGATTCTGAGTAAAATATTTATGATGGGATGCTGTTAGTTCATTTTGTTTTCTTTTAATTTTTTTTTATTATCAGAATAAAAAAATTGTTATTATTGTTATTATTGTTGTTATTATTATTATTATTATTATTATTATTATTATTATTATTATCTGATTCTGAGTAAATATTTTTTTACTATATTTATCCCTCTTGTTTAGTCACGATGACCCCGTTGGTTTCGTCGTCGTCACTTTCACTGTGGGACGAGTAACACTCATCGCTATCTTTCGCCAGTAACTCTTCCGCGGCTTTACTCGCTGTCATAATCTCGTTCAGTTGTTTTATACGAGCATTTTGCTTTCTTTTTTGTTTTGTATTCGTGAGATAATTCTGATTTAAATTTTCCGATTGAGTGTGAAAAGGGAACAAATAATTTTACCTGAGCATCTGTAACTGCTGCAAGCGACTGTAACATTGCCTGTTGAATCAACTTTATGAATCTGTAATCGGCTGGTAGTGTATATCTGTTCTCGGATTTTCGAAATTGTAATGATTCAAAATCACACATTTTTTCAGGAAGTTCATCAGAAATTGTTATACCGTGTTGTTGTAATTGCTTAAGAGCAACAATAACAGCGTTAATATTTTCTTGATTCATTATATAATAAATATTTATTTAAAATAGAAATATTTCTGAATCAGAATAATAAAAAAGTCTGAATCAGAATTTATATAATAATAAAATTAAAAATATTTCTGAATCAGAATAATAAAAAAAAAGTCTGAATCAGAATTAATATAATAATAAAATTAAAAATATTTCTGAATTAGAATTAATATACAAATAAAAAATATAAAAAATCTTAATCAGAATTAATATAAAAATAAAAAATATTTTAAAAAATCTGAATCAGAATTAATATTTTAAAAAAACATGTAAAAAAAATCTGAATCAGAATAATAATAAAAATTTTAAAAATACCTGAATCAGAATTAATATAAAAATAAAAAATATAAAAAAATCTTAATCAGAATTAATATAAAAATAAATCTAAAAAATATTTCTGAATCAGAATTAATATAAAAATAAAAATATAAAAAAATTTCTGAATCAGAATAAATGTAAAATTAAAACATATAACAAATCTGAATCAGAATTAATATAATAACAAACAAAAAAATCTGAATCAGAATTAATATAATAATAAAAATAAAAATATGAATCAGAATTAATATAAAAATAAAATAAAAATAAAAATCTGAATCAGAATTAATATAAAAATAAAATAAAAATAAAAATCTGAATCAGAATTAATATAATAATAAAAATAAAAATAAAAATCTCCATCAGAATCAATATAAAAAATAAAAATCTGAATCAGAATTAATATAACAGATATTTCTGAATCAGAATTAATATAAAAATATTTCTGAATCAGAATAATAAAAATAAAAAATATAAAAATATTTCTGAATCAGAATAATATTAAAATAAAATATTATTAAAAATAAAAATCTGAATCAGAATTAATATAATAATAAAAAATAAAATATTAATAAATGTAAAAAATATTTCTGAATCTCAAAATAAAAATAAAAAATATATTTAAAAAAATCTGAATCAGAATAATATTAAAAATAAAAAATATTTTAAAAAATCTGAATCAGAATTTTAAAAAATATTCCTCGTTGAGGAATGTTTTTTCCAGACAGCACAAACATATGATTATAGTATTTGATTATATGGACGGCACAGATACATATAGTAGCGTATTTACAGCAATTATGTACAAGGATAGTAGCATATCTACAGCAATTATATACAAGGATAGTAGCGTATTTACAGCAATACCCATCCGCCCTCAGATTGCCAAACGACATTTTAGGCGATCTGTATTTGTAGATATTGGACGGCACAACACACAACGGGGCCTTCTCTACGTTCAACAGATCATGCACACTTTCCCCCATAATCAACCGCGGGGAGTGCAAAAGTGCGCCCACCACATGGTGACATGGTGGGAGAAAGTGATTTTTCTCTGAAGTTCGAGGGCTGGCGGATCCCCAACTATTAAGATAAATTTGGCAATAATGCCCCCATCGACGATATGTCAGTCATGAGATTCGAATCCCAGACCTCGAGTACGAGAATTCTACGCGTTAGCACTGCGCCATTGTACGTTCTTACAAATACAATGTTCGGAATTTGCTATAGTCACCTATGCTGGCAACTTACGTACGACCAGTATACTGACAGCGTAATGTAAATTTTAATTTCTAAAATAAATCTCACATATGTCAGGAGTTACAAACTGCAGTGTGGATTTATTTCAATTTCACACATGTTTCAGCTGAATACAACGTGGACATAAAATACCGCCGGATGTATTGGAAACAGATGTTGCGTGAATCCAAGATCTAAAAATAACTTACCTGGAATTTGCACGGCCAACATTGAAAATATAAAAGTAACCTACCTGTAATTTGCACGGCCACATTGAAAATAACCTACCTGAATCAAACTCGTGAACAATCTGAATTTATTAAAGTGAAAAGATGTAAATTACAACCACAGACTACAGACAGTTACTGAATATTAAACACACAAAAAATTACTTCGGCGAATGTGGATATGTGAGAAAGCTTGCCAGTAGCTTCTCGTGGGTCGGTGGTTCTATCCGCGGCTTTCCCGGTTTCTTCCTCCACCATTAATACTGGCCGCCATGTATAGCCTATCGTGTGCTGAAAAATGGCGTTAAGCCCCACAACAACAACAACAAAATTACAAATAAATCACTACAGTAACGTCATCAAGCGGGACAACTGCTTAATTACACTATCAGAACGAGCTTTGCTTCACGGAGTTATCTCGCTTCATGTTTATGATATTTAAATATAATTCGCTGATCGTATTTATTTGAAAATGCTGATTTGGTTATATTATCTGCGACATATTTTACCGAACGCCTGCAAATATCAAAATATTTAGCAGCTGCATATATCGATGAAAATATTATCTCTTCGCCTGTCTCAACATTTGTAGATACAATTGATCTTGGAGATTTATCATTATAACCGACTCTTCCGAATTTGCAATTCTGGCTTTACGTAATGGCTTGCAAATTCGAAAAAGAATTATTTTTCCGATTTCGATCAATATGATCGATTACAAGGTCGTTTTCGAGCAGTCCATGAAATGATTCGAACACGAATCTATGAGCATTAAATCTGAGATAACCAGTATTATCAACAACACCGACTGGGTTTTTCCGTCGACAGTGTCTGATTACACCATCACGAGATGCTTCAAAATTCTTGATGATGGGGCTTTTTACAAATTCATTTTGCTCCATTTGTATACTAATATTATTTGTCCAAATTGTTATTTTGAAAACCTGGCGAGATAGTCTTCGGCAGTTTTTATGGGAGACTCGACATTTTTTTTATCATAATATCGTTTCAGCTCTCTATATTTTTTACCACCACATTGCACACATAACCGTGTTTCTCCTCTGACTCCAACACCACACCGCAAGCACGGTTTTGGTCCTAGACTTCCACGCCACTTTGCATGTGATGGCCGCAGAATTCGTTACGCATGCGCGGTTACAAGGAGTTGTAAATCCTATCATTAACCAAATACATTTACTATTTGTTTGTATCATTATATAGTTAATTAAAGTTTAATTAAACACATTTTTGCCTTAATTATAATATGGGGGAATTCACGAGATTATCTGCAATTAAGCCATCTTGAGCTAGATTTGATCTTACAAGCTGCCGGAATCTAAATTTAGTTTTTCGATGCAAGATTTGGCGCTGATGAACAACGATATTACTGATCGTATCAACGAAGCCAAGAAGGAATTTCGCGACGATGGTGCAGCTCATACGTGGTCAATATCTAATATTAGAAATGTTGTCGATGCTACAATGAATGACGAGCGAGGAAGGAAAATTATTAACTACCTCGATGATCAGCGATATATTATTCTAATAAAATTTATTGTGCAGACGGACGACGAAGTTTGGATTATCCGTAACAAACGTGACCCTGTCCGCGTGACCATTGGAATTAGCATCGTCACGTTGAATAAAAATTCCAAACTAGGTACTCTGACCGGCATTCACAAACCATATTACGAACGAGCGTATCCTGTGACTGCAGTTGTTTATGCGTTATATCAGCTACGTGAACGACATGACGTCGATGATCTTGCGCCGATGAAACTGTCAAGGCTAAATTGTGTAGCTGAACGAGTTACAGGACATTTCGCAGCAGTGATACGTGGAAACGGTTTATTGGATTTTCGACGTGAGAAAATAAACACATAGGCAGAAAAAGTTAAAGATACCGGAGCGTCTATCAGCGACGTTGCTGAACTAGAAAAAAATTAAGATTTTCGATTACGGTGAAGACATTAACCGGAGAGATTTTATACGCGCCGAAATACACAAAAAATGGAACTCCGATAACAATTATTGATCATAATGCGTATGCATGGACGTCCGTGGTGATATTTCCACAAAACAGAGCAGTTAAATTTTACAACGACGTTATGTTTGATTTTATCAACGATATCAGTAAGAGTGACCCTGTATCCGTGTGGCTATTTCGAAGTGTCGATGATGGAAATTACGATCAGTTTGTGCGGCCTAGCGGAGAAATGTAACGTGCAGAGTCACTCCACGAAGAAATGAAAAATCTTCCTCTGAAATACACAAACAACAATGACGCTATCGAACAATTACTGAATAACTGTTTTACCGTTTCATCAGTTGCTGCTCACTTTGCTCAGGCGAAAAATTCATGGAACCTACAAGATCGGAATTTCTCGTTGATGCACAGCTAAGCTGCGTCGAATACGGACACGGCGGATTATGGAATACCTGGTACGATTATAACGACGTTGAATCCGTTGACATGGTAGCGTGTTATGCTGGAAGTTTTCTTGGATATGGAGAGTGTTCGGAATACTTTAAAAGATTTGGTCATCCAACACACGAGATGACAAGAGCTGCAATAAATGGAGCTCTGCCAGATTTTGATCTGACTGGATTCGCCTGCGTAAATTCATTTGAATTTGCACGAGATCTCCATCCGATTGTTTATGCGTGGTTTGGAAGACATTTCTCAGAAAAACACTGTTGTTACGATATATGATTGATGTAAAAATATTAATATCGTTGGTTGTAAATGAAGCGATAATATCGAATCGTCCTCAGAAACAAGTTTGGTTGCCACAAGCAAATAAGTTTGATTCAGAAAAAGATATCAAGGAAAAATTTCCTAATCTTGACGAGGATGAAGTTGTTAAACTTATTAATGTTGTATCCGGATACAACAAAGAAAATAATGAAAAAGTTGCAAAAGATCTCGGCAGAAAAATAATCGGTAAGTTTACTCAGGGTGGAGCGTATGATCATAAACGAACGTGTACCAGGTTGATCATGGACGATGCAGAACTCGATTTTATAATTGCTGATACAACGGAGAGAAATATGTTTATAAACCGAAATGATGTTTATTTATCGAACGGAACTAAAATGGGTACAATTGTGAGTTATATCGGTGGTGAGTCTCCGCAGTTTACTCATTTAAGATCTTCTGTGCTCGCGTACATTTCAATAAACTTATTATCGATGATAAACAGATTTCCGTTGATCGCTGTCAGAGTTGCCACGGATTCATTTTATATAAATGAAAATGTTTAGACACGCGTCATGGATTACTTGGCACTGGTGAATGGGGATCATGGAGAATAAAACGCAAAAGCATATTCGGGTATTCTGAATCTGCCGACGTTGAAATCGGGGAGAAGTATTACAAGAATAACAATCACATACCAGTATCGACAGCGCCATCTGTGTATGATCCCTTATCCAGGCATAAAACCGTTTACGTAAATGGATGTGGTGGTTCTGGTAAAACAACACGCACGATTGCATTATTTCGGATTTTTGATACGATTGTGCTGACGCCCACACAGACTCGCCAGAGAAATGACCGAACGAGGGGTTAAATCACAGACGTATCATAGGTTCTTCAGATGGTGCGAAGACGCGTGGACGTCATCGCGGATGGGTGAGAAATATATTCCCAAGATTATTATCTGGGACGAAATTTGTACGGTATCGCTACAAGTATTAAAAATGTTTCTGTCGTGGCTGTTAACAAAAAATACAGCTGTGATAATGTGTGGCGACCATGGTCAACCACCACCTTTTGTTGGGCAGTCTCCACACGAATGGTTAAAGAACACCGTAGATTATTACAAAGAAATAAATGATGATCATAGAGCCGTTGATGAATCGCTACGAGAATTTTAAAAGTTAATCAGACTGCAGCCAGATAGAATCCAATGTGAAATAATGCGTGGAGTAATTCCAGAGACGTCCATGAATGATTTTTGGAATTTATGGAGGCCAGTTGATTTGATAGTTGCAAGTAGAAAGATAGTTCGTGATACACTTCAAGAGAAATTATTTCTGCGTCACAAGGAAAGATTTCCAAATCTCCCTATACCATTGTGTTATCGCCAAGCAGATACACGGATGCAGAATATTGAAGTTGAAATTCCTGGTGGTGGTAAACAAAATCTTGTACTAAATAATATTGTCGCAGTTCCTGTCAGTGCTGTTACGAGCGCGTTGAGCATGAGTAAAACTCCATGGACGTTAGGATACGCTATAACGATTCATTCATCACAAGGATTCACTATTTCTGATACAAATATTTGGATTACTGATGATCGGATCGAGTGGTCAAATTTAGTTTATCTCGCGGTGTCTCGAGTCAGAAGAATATCTCAGCTGCACAGGGTTATTATGGATTGCGTAATAACCGAAGAAATCGCTGATGATGTATGCGATGAAGTTGTCAAGAAAAAATTGTCTGGGTACCGACAATCTGACAAAAAATATAACCGCGATTTTGATCTCGACGTTCAATTTATCAAGACACTGAAACAGCGACAGAATAATCACTGTACAAGTTGTAACTGTAATATGTTGTGGCAGTATTCGAATAATAATCCAAGACAGTTTACCGTTGATAGAATTAATAGTAGTCTTGGTCACACGCGCTAAAATGTAATGCTGGCCTGTCTTGAATGTAATCGACGTAGGAGTGCTAGTTTACAGAAGTGAACGCGGTGGTAATTGTGTGTCTTCAGGAATTACTTGTAATTGTTCGCGTACAAATCCACGTTGAGGAGCAGTTGAATCTAGTCTATAGATTGCAGGTCTACCTGTGGATCTAACCACGCTGGAAATTTTATGTGTGGTCACACTCCAGATAGGATCAGTTGCTCTTTTTTCTACCCCCTTCGAGTTCACCGGGTTCATATAAATATCTGACAGACACATTACCTAACACTGGCTGTTTTGAAAAGCCGCGTCGTTGTACAGGTATATGTTTCTTTGTAATCGCGACGGTGGTTTTCATAGAAGTTGCACGAATATTTTCATTATTTAACGCAGCTATCACACTTGGTAATCTTCCAACCCATTCGTGAGATCTCGTATCTGACTGAATTATTTCCTTCGCATACTGGTATCCAAATAATCTCTCAGCAAGTATTCGATTAAATCGTTCAACAATTGCCTGATCACGATGAATTGCGGTATGTCCTCGTCTGATTTTGACATTATGTTGCTTCATCAACGATGATACTGCACCAAGAAATTCTTTGCCAGAATCAACCTGTAATAGTTGCGGCCATTGCAAAGGGTCCTCGTTGATAAATTCGTTCAAACGCAGATGCAACTTCAGTTGCTGTTTTAGTTGATAGTGGTTCTGCTTCTTTATATATACTTGCAACGTCAACGACAGTTTACGCGTATTTGTATATGCGTGATCGACGTCTACCAATTTTAATAGTATCGTCCGGTAAAAATAAAATATCTGCTTGATGAACTTCATTGGGGACGCTGACATCAAAATGCGCGTACTGAATTTTTTTTAGGTGGATGTAAATAGATTTACCATATTGCCTGTCGTGCTAACAAATTTGCAGCAACAACACGTGAGACTTTCGCTGCTTCAGCAAGTTTACTAATCGCTGCTTTACCTCTCCAATATCCTCTTGGACTACAAAAAACAGATTCCATTATTATGATAATAATCAGTTGATTAATTACCAGCCCCTTTGCATTAGTTTACCTTTCATCGCAGATTTTACTAGGAAGCTAGCAAGTTTTTCTCTGAGAGATTTATCAGGTATAGAATTTGACGCATGAATGAACTTCACATCTGCGAGGTGCTGTTGTTGTAAATCTTTGCTTTTTTACGCAACATCATGAATATGACACGCTTGATCAATTGCGTTTATTGGATACTCTCCAGGTTTTGGTTGGTCTTGATTATGGAGTCGGATATTGAGACGAGTTCTCCAGGACCACAGTAATTATAACAAGACAGATGTTTCTCACCAGGGTACATGGCCCATGGAGTTCCTGGTAATTTTTCCAGCGAAGTAGCAATATCACCACCGGTTTTTGTTTTCGACGAAATAAATCTAAAATTTTTTGTGCCACATCGCTCACATTTACCTGTAAGAGCACGTTTTTTATTTTTAGTTGTCACAGTAGTTAATCCACTAGTTGGCGTGGGTGCTCTACATCGAACACAATATAAATCCATGATATAAATTATTATGGATATAACTGACGTCTCAGCGACAAGAGCGCGTGAGCCAGTTAAACATCATCCAGCACTACCAAATTCTATAAGGATGATAATAATTGGACAATCTGGGTCTGGTAAAACACGATAAGTTGTATTTAGTGGCACCATCTGTAGATGATCAACAATATTATGAAGTACTTAAAGATTTTAGTGAAAACGCAGCGTTGTTGCATGAAGATGGTAATGATGTTATCGATTTTTTCACTGATATTGATGAAGCTCCATCTGTGGATGATCTCGATGGACTTATTAATAATCTCGTAGTATACGATGATGTTATCCTGGACAGACAAACTCAGCTAGGATATTCTCACGAGGTAGACATAAAAACACAGATGTGATTTATGTTACCCAGCAGTATACACAAATACCAAAAGTAATCAGAGATAACTGTAATATTGTGTTTAACGGAGTCGATACACATACGTTACGAAACATTCATCAAACTTGGTGTTCAGGGGATATGGACATGATTAAATTCAAAAACTTCTTTGCACAAGCTCAAGCTTCCCCGTTTGGATTTATCACGATAAATTTATATGATCCTAGGTCAAGGTATCGTGTTGGTCTCGATAAAATTTTTGGTTGACACTACAGCAGCAGAGAGGCTGAACGACAATGAGTGCGTGTGCGTGTCCCAAACGAACACGCCTAAAATTTGAAAAAAATACGTCAGCGCGGGGTAACAAAAAAAGCTAATTGGATCTGTTTCCCGTTGCATGGAAATATAATCGGTTAACGGCTTCGGTTTACGATTATTGACCTTATTTTTCAGTCTTCGTAGGAACCTTTATTTTTGCAAACGGAGCCCTCTAAAAAAGTTGTTGGGTTCAGCCTCTCTGCTGCTACACAACTGCTCATTACCTTTAAGGTAATTTCGACTAGAGAAACTGGTGTTACATGCTAATGTTGCCATTTTGGACTTGATCTCTTGGGATAAAGTAAATGCAGATTACATGTTACTTTCTAAATCTGTTAAATTTCACCTCTGTTAATGAATGGTCTTTTATCCAAACTATTTGCATGAATACGAGACATTCTAACGTGATAATTTGAGATTTATTGCTATATATGAAGAAAATGTGTCCAGTTAAACAAATATAAACTTTTAATAATTAAAATGCAAGAGTTATTCAGACGTGTTCAATACTGACTTTCATCCCCTTAAACTGATAAAACGTTTAACTAATCTTTTGACATGACATTTATATTTTAATACCTATGAAACAATTTTGGCCGCATCAACCGGTGAACTAATTCGACCTGAGAAACATAGTTTGGGTCCACGGGTGACTGGGCAAGCGCGAATTTAATTTTAATACACTGAAATGATTGGCCATTACTTGGTTTAAAAAAATTTACATTATCACACACGTGGATATTCAATAAACTTGAAGCAATTAAACAATGGCACATGATTTAGACAATGGTAACCCATTAAGCCGTAAGTTACAAATGCTGCAAGACAAGTGGACATGGAGTCCATGCAGATGCAATGTGACAACACGGGTGATACTACTTTATCACAGTTGCTAATTATATCAAAGATAGTTTCTCATAAATGAACTAAAGTTAGAAAATATCTTCGAGGATTTTATTGAAATTTCAGGAGGGTTTCATTTTTAGCGATTGTTGCCATTTCAAGAGGATTTATTTTTTTGGTGATAAAATGGATGCAGTTTTGCAAACAATACATTCTCCTTAGGATGGTCGATGTGCCATTAAATCTGTCCCTTGCATCCTAAAGATGTGATAGTAAGTCCAACTGTGTGCAGACATACAAAGTTGAAAACTGAGCTAACCATCGTTATCAAATTTATTATGCTTTACAAAGTGTAGCTTGAAAACTCGGCGTTGATTCTTAAAAAGGTCGCACAAGAAGAGATGTGTCCTCCCTCGTATATAATATATATATATATAACCAACAACCAACTTATGTAACATATATACATATATATATATATATATATATATATATATATATATATATATAGTTACGACTCTATGGTCTTAAACTATGTAACAGGAAAGAGCGAAAAATAACAAGTTTTGTAAATATCAACAAATAATTCATCAAAAGTTGAAATTTTGCAGAGATCGGTTTATTAAGGAAAGCGGGAAGGATGTGAAACCTTTGATAAATGTGTGTTAATCATGGCGGTTAAATAAATCTAAAATCCTGATTGGCTAAGTTAACAATTGGGGGTGTGTTTCCATGCGAAGTTGCCAGTTTTATAATGTATTACCAGCAAAATTCGTCAGCGCAAGAGGCGGAGTCTTATCTCCTAGAAGAATAGCGATTATTTTGCTCATAAAATGGTCCAAGGAATTTGTATTGGAAGTCTTGAGAGACGATTCTATAAAGGGGGAAAGAGGACAAAGGAAATAGCTTTCACGTCCACTTCAGAACTTCCACGTCTGAACGACAGAACTTGAGAACGTGGGATAGAAAGATTCCACAGTGAATAGAAAGGATCCCGGACGGATTAAAGAATCTAGGCCTGAATGAAGAACAGGTCTCCCTTTATTTCATCCATTAATTTCATATTTTTATTATTCATTTGACCAGGGCTACAACACCGAGGTTAATCATCCTCTAGACATTGATAACCAACCACCCCCTTCATAACAATATACATAGCATATAATCATGGAGAACAGACAATACACAATACAAATTAAATATACACAACAGCCCACTTCATAAAGAAAACGAAATATTTATACAGCAAAGCTTTATTTTATATTAGTCAAATATGCATATGACTAAAAATTAAATAAGACGAAATCTTATGAATGACACAAAATAAACATGAAGCAGTTAGATCATTTTTCCCTTGATCTGCCCGATGTCAATATTGTATTCCTGTAATATCAAACTCAACCATAACAAACTGATTTTTCTCTTTCATGTTGTTAATGAAAGTTAGGGGGAAGAGGTCACTGAATACAGTAATCAGAGAAGGAGCTGCATTAATACACACTTCAGTTTGTTGCAAAGCCAATATAAAAGCCAAACATTACTTCTCAATTGTGGAATATTTTTGGTGCTTGTTTTATTTGTTTCAGATCTACACCATTCTTGTCTTCTTGAATCAATGCTTCTTCAACTCCTACATCATTTGTATCAACAGTTTCAATGATTGAAATCTGGAGTCGAAAATGGCACACTCTTATGTAGGGCCTTTCATTTATCAAAAGACTACCAACATTGGTCAGACCAAAGAAACTGGGTTTTCTTACTCAATAAATTGGTCAGGGGTTCAGCACTTTTGGAAAAATTCGAACAAAATTTCCTACAATATCAAGCCAAACCCAAAAATAGCATTAGTTGCTTGTTATTGATAGGAACTGTGAATTTAGAGATAGCCTTGACTTTAATTTCTATAAGTCTAACGACCGTGTCACACAATGTCCTAAAAATGTAACACAACCTCGACAAATCTCCCTTTGCCTAAATTAATTGTTAACTTTGCATCACAGAGTCGATCAAAGAATTTCAGAATGGTTTCCAAGAGATCTTTTCAGGTGTCGTTAAAAATGATGCTGACATCGATGTGAGCGTCACAATTATCTAGACCAGATATTATCAAGTTCATTAAACGATGGAAATTTGAAGGCGACCCATTCATACAAAAAAATTACTTTATTTTGACAAGTCCATCTGAGAGTTGAGACTGCTAAAATTTACTTTCTTCTTTCCGTCAGTGGCATTTGCCAGAATCCTTTCACAAGGTCAAACTTGGTAACATATTTTGCGTTTCCAATTTTATCAATGCAGTCATCGATTTTTGGCATTAGAAATTAATCTGTTTTGGTGGCTGACAATATTTACTTTTCTGTAGTCGGTGCACATACTGAAATTATTATCTAGTTTGGGCATTAGAATACATTGTAAACTCCAGTTACGTTTACTTGGTTCTATGAAATCATTCTCCAGCAAATACTGAATTTCTTTTTTCAAACATTCCTGTTTGACAATTTATTCTGTACGGATGCTGTTTTACTGGTGTAGAATCTACAATTACAACGTCAAGGTAGATTTTATTTTTCTGTATTGGAACATGAAAAAAGGGTTAATTTTCAAATACTGATGTACTGTACAACTTTATGACTGTTTAACTTTGATAAATACTGTTTCAAGCAATTATGATAAATACAATTTCAAACAATCATAAATTTGTATTCATATATTCATACATTTAAAAGTCCCTAGTGAACTGCATGAATTAATGAGGAGCAAAGCTAAAGCCTGCGAAACGATCATGGTGTGAAAGGGTGCATCTGTACAATAAAGGTACATCCCAAGCAATTGTGGCACTGGAAGTGCATGCAGTTTCTGTATTATCTACCAGCGTTTTGCACATTACGAAAATAAAAAGACCGCTCCAGTAGCCTAAGTGGTAGAGCGTCCGCCTTGGATGCGAGAGGCCACGTCTTCGAACACCAGCCGAGTCATACCAAAGACTTATAAAAATGGTACTAACAGCTGCCTCGCTTGGAGCTCAGCATTAAGACGTTTGTGTTAGGACTGGTCGACCTGGCGTCAGGATAATGTGACTGGGTGGTACATGATGCTACACGTCTGCGGCATGATGCCCCAGTGCTAGACGTCACTATAAACTGACACACTGCAGACATCGTAGCGATATGACTAAAACATTGTTAAAGCTACGTTAAAAATCCAAATCACACACACGCACACACACATAAAAACACGTGTTTGTAGCGCTAATCATAAGACTGTTTTCGAACTCATTGGACTTGTTCACTGTTAAATGTCATTATGGTGGAAAGCTATACTCTGTGTATATTGCAATATTGATGTATAGCATTGTTACAGCATGGTAATGCATTAGCAGGAAACGGGTACTGACACGATGCTTGCTACCTATTCTGTTGGTGTGCTACAAGTTGATTCCAGCATAAATGAAGCATAATTTAAATGACTGCATGGAGTCTAGTAAATGTCTTTTAACGAAAATGTCAGACATTAGATACAATATCTTGCCGACCATAAAGATTTGTATATAAAAGCAATGCAACACTAAATAATAAATCATTTTTGTGATTGTTTAAACCTCTAAAATTGTTCTAAAGATTGTCAGCATTGCAAAGTGTATCTAAACATTTTACTCTATGATCTTGGTAATTTGTACAAACATACAATGCATGATATTCAACTATACTAAGGATTTTCTCTATAGTAATAACACCCCATATTAACCTTTCTCTGCATTAAATGAATTGATAGAATTACAAAGTAAGGAAATGAAACAAGGCTCCTTGAAATTAGCTGTAGTTAGCTAGCTTAAGCCAAGCAAATTTCCTGTCCGACTAGTAGTTTTTACAATTTCAACAATGGCAAGTAAATCTCAATATCTGTCTGACACTGTTTGTGATAAGGACAAGTGAAGATTCAGCAGGACTAGTAAAAATTCAAAGTCCACTTGTTCTTCTAGCTATAGAGAAATTATGTTAAATTCCAGACCTGTGAAAAGATCGTCAACAGATCATCAATATTCCAAATTGGGCTGATCATTATCATCTCCAAATATTATTTTACACGATTCACTTTTTGCCCACGATTTACGATTCAATTTGCTACAAGAACAGACTGTATTGAATCAACACACGTGATCACACCATAAGCAAAACAATGACTTTTTTCAACTGGGAGTTATTTAATACTATTTTACTTAGTAAAATAACTACCAAGTAAAATATTTTGTTGTTGTCTTTTACTTCGTTTTCTTTTACTCGGCATTACTTTTACTTAGCATTACTTTTACTTACTTTTACTTAGCATAACTTTTACTCAGCATTACTTTTACTTACTTTACTTAGCATTACTTTTACTCACCATTACTTTTACTCAGCATTGCTTTTACTCAATTACCTTTATTCAATTACTTTTACTTAGCATTACTTTTACTCAATTACTTTTACTTAGCATTACTTTTACTCAATTACTTAGCATTACTTTTACTTAGCATTACTTTTACTCAGCATTACTTTTACTTAGCATTGCTTTTACTCAATTACCTTTATTCAATTAATTTTACTTAGCATTGCTTTTACTCAATTACTTTTACTTAGCATTACTTTTACTCAGCATTACTTTTGCTTTGCATTACTTTTACTCAATTACTTTTACTTGGCATTTCTTTTGCTCCACATTACTTTTACTCAATTGCTTTTACTTAGCATTACTTTTACTCAGTTACTTTTACGTAGCATTACTTTGACTCACTTTTACTCAGCATTACTTTTATTTAGCATTACATTTACTCTGCATTACTTTTACTTAGCATTATTTTTAGTCGGCATTACTTTTACTCACCATTACTTGCACTAGCAATTACTTATAATTGCTCTTTCATTTGACAAACTTTATTGCTAACATTACTTAGATTTGACTCATTCTGAGTAACACTAATTTTTAAGTAATTGTTAGTAATTTTTGAGTGGATCACTTCAGGATCTGGCAAATGTGTTGAAATTTAGGGCTTTCATAATTTAATACATCGACTAAATTTCAACACAACTGCATTGTGTAATGTTGAGATCATGTGAGTGCACCTTTCCTTTATGTAATCTCTTAAGTGTCAATGTGACCTACTTTTGCCTGAGATGAGCAAGAACCCTCAAAGATAACAAATAACCAATTGATTCATCCAAAAGGTACACTGCCTGCTATGATCGGCTCTTTAGTGCCTTAAACAGCAAAACTCAAAGTTAGTTAAGATAGGTATTCAGGTCCATGAATGTCTTCGAGACGACACAAAAGGCACAAAGTCCAACTCCTTCAAGGATTCAACACAAACAACATCCTATTTAAAGATATGAAGCAGATTGACAAGGGACATAACTCTGTCCAAAGCTGTAAAAGATGAGACAAAATTCATACAATACACATCATAGTCTATAAAACGATATTCACATCAAGAATATATCAGACGTTTCCTGCTAAACAGATTACAAAATCCAATGTAAAGATCTGTCCAAACTGGTGTTGAAGATACAAAGCCCCAATGTTCTCCTGATACTTCAATACCATACAAAATTTGGACCAAGTCCTTCAAATCTAAATCTCTGACAAACTGAAATTAAGATACATGGGCAAACTTAGTAATACCATCAGCACCCCACCTCCATCAGTGATAGAACATGGCAATGTCTATGGGGGGTAGGTGGAGGTGGTAAGGAAGGTTATGATCTACAGGACTTTAAAAAACATGAACACAAAAACAAAACCTTTTAAGTTGTTGCTGCATAGTCCTCTATGTAGGTACTTGTACGGTACTATTGATCTCAATGACCGTGATCTTTCAGCCAAGTATGTTTTTTTGAAATAAACTTGCAGTGCAGACTTCCATTTTCCTACAAGACTTGCCATAACCTTGACTTCTGATCATTAAACCCCTAAATCTAATGTTTCTTTATTACTCAATTGCAAGCCATCCACTAGGGGCAAAAGGATTCATTGATGTATCAATAATTTGTACTGATACACATGATGATACAGGACGTGGGTAATTGATACAAAATGAAACTTACCATATGCAAGTTATTTTAATCATCAGCAGTTGTCAATAATTATTAGTCGCTTGCCTTCATGTTCTTTAAATTCAGAATTTATCTGAGACAGCTCTTGCAGGCACAGGCAATCACTTTTGTACGAAAAACAAAAAAGACTTGATAACATTAACTTACCTTCAACAAAATTAACACAAAATGACACGATTCATACTATTTCCCCACCACCACCAGTACCATGCTAATTATTTTATCCCAACAGCTTGTCCAGCATAAAGGAGACATTCCGTATGTGTTCCACAGGTAAATCAAGTCCTTTACTCATTATTTAGTTTTTACATGAAGTTCCTTTGTTGATCTGTATCTTGCCTACTTTGAATTTGAAAGCTACACTACTGAATTCTCACTGGTTATTTGTTCCAGTCCTGGGTAAACAATAATGACCAATCGGCATTTAAGGTAGCTTATTCGCTGTGTAACAAACAGGAAGTATCAGCAACTTGGTGCAAAAGTTGGTCATTAATTGTTCTGCAAAATATGTAAACAGAAATGCTGCTTGGGTACGCAAATCACAAAATTTGCACGCATTTGTGCAACTGGAGACTAGACGCATGAAAACTCCCACAAATAAAAATGTACTTAGCGCTGTATACAATTTTATTTAACCATTCACCTTCAAAGTGATTTACACAACACTAGTCACACCAGTACATGTAGCGCTTGTCACAACATCTGTTTTTCTGGTATGCAACTATTTACACATCTGAGCTCTTCTTCTTGACAGGAATGGTTGTTAACTAAACAAGCCTTATGTCATAGTCTGAACTACGCATCAATGTTTACAAATGCATGTTTAAAACACAGGCTACCTAGAAAACCCTAAATAGCTGACTCCCAGTGTGGTTCTTCTTCAGACAGTGATCATTATGATCACAATAATTTTTTTTGAAGTTTTGGCATATCAGATTACTGGAGCTGGAAAAGTGTTAATGGAAAATACCAGTGGGTGATTTTGAGCCTGAAAATGGAGTTAAATACGAGTCCAATGTACATGCTGGATGGCCAAAAATAGACGGCATGCCCGACAATCACCCTGTCAGCAAATGTACAAAAGGCAGAATACAAATCTATATTAAAAAAACCAACAATTTAAAAGCAGAATGCAATTTTCATTTCTTTTCTCAAACAATTTAGCCCTGTGGGATCATGCACTACAAAATCCTACATTCCTATCAGGGTTAAGACAAACTGAATAAATATGAATGAAAAAAATGAAATTAAGAAGTCAAGATATTTGTTTAATCAAAATACCTCTGTCCGGTGTAAAAGCAAGTCCTGCATATGATCAAATGGAGCAGCCTCAAATGGCCTAAAATGTTTAATAAAAATCACTGACAACAGGAAGTCTGTTTTAAAATATTTTTGTTATTTTGTCAGGGATGAGTATGGCATACAAATACAAATAGATGCTAAAAATGTCTCATCTGTAAAATGCATACTGGAAATACAACCAGTAAATCACACAAAAGGGCTCCACCTACCCCTGACAGACCTTCTAAAGATGGAAAGTCCATCAAGTTACTATGTTTCAATAATATATCGTATCATGGACTGTGTATTTGAATCATATCGATACACAACACAGGCGTATCCTTTCACTGCTACCATCCACAAACTTTGGTCCAAGTTCGCGATCCAGAACTAAAGTTATTACACACACACCCATTCTTTTAGTCACAGTAATTTTGACATTTAATCCCAAAATAAACATGCTTCTTTCTTACCCAAAGTGTGAGCTATCCACTAACTTTGTTTAAAGTCCATGGTTGAGACCTTAAAGGTTTGTGCTGAAACCGTTTTTCAGACAGTATCCTTGACTTTTGAGCTTTTGATCCCCCAAAATTAATAAGCCTTTGCCCTATTCCAATTTCAAGTCATCTAAAATTTAGTTCTCATCTAAAGGGTAGAACACAAGTCGCCATGGAAATCATTTCTATTTTTCTCAGTCATAGTTATCTTGACTGTTGAGCTTTTGATTCCCAAATCAGAAACCTTTATCCTTACCACAAGTGCAAACCATCCACAAAGTTTGGTCCCATCTCAATGACCTTGACCTTTGTTTTAACCTGACATTAAAAGGCATCTTCCTTATCCTAAATGCAAGCAACTTAGTTTGGTAATGGCAGATGGTGGAGAACTCAAATTATTGTGCAGAAAAAAAAAAATAGGGAACTGACAGAAGGCTGAAACAACATAATACACTCTGCCTTGTGGCAGGAATATAAAAAGTGATAACCACTGTCTCTTATTTACTAAACTGAAAGCATGCAAACCAAATTGCAATGTTTAGATAGATAATCAAAGGCAGATAAAGAGAATAGCTATATTGAAAGCTTTATTTATTTACATGTAAGATTACAAGAGCAATATCGCTGATATAGTCAAGATAAGTGGGTTTGACTGTACAGCAAAATTACAATCTGTTTCTCACAACAATTTATTGTTCCAAAGGAAAAAAAATTCACTACACCTGTTCAGATTTAAAACAATGGCTCAAAATTTTCCAGGAAAAGAGTAACCGATTACAACACTGAGATTTTAGCATTGAAGCCTATTCCAGCTCAATTTGAAAATCCACAATGTACATACTTTCAAAAAATTAATTACATAATAACTGAAAAGTTTTGAGCAATATGAAGTCTAACTGAAACACCTGATTTAAATCTGGCAAGTACTTGAATTTTTCTCAGATACAAAGAAACAAAGTGTTGCAGTACCAAATTTAGGATAAAAACCAAGAGAACTAATTAATGACCTCCATCATGAGGAAGGCTTTAGAGCAGTTGATAACTTCAAGTATCCAATAAAAGGAAGTACATGACACTTTCAAGGTTTTGCTAAAAAAAAATTTCTAGAACATTTCCATAGAGAATGATCTTGGAATAAATTTTGTTCAATATAAAAAAAAGATACCTCATAACAGAGGTTATTATATGACAAAATGTGTGTATTAAGAATCTAAGAAATAATGACAGGTGGTCTCCCAATAACAACAGCTCTATTATTTCTGGTTACAATATATAGTAAAGCATTGTACTTTTCAAAAATATAATTACTTCATCACTGAGCAAATTACTGTACAATTTACAAAGCTTTACAACTGTTATCTCAAATAATTGAGGGCTGTTCCATTGAAACATACACGGTACCCTGAGAAGGCAGTTTTTAAAAAAATATATGCCAGGAAACTTTGATTTCAAAGAGTTCATATTAAAATGGAAAGAAAATTTTAAATTGTATCTATGGGTAAGTACCCCTCTTTAAAAGTGACTTCCCTGGGTCCCATGTATTTTTTTAAAAGGAATAGCCCTTATCAAAAAAGTACATGAAAAGTTTCGTCAGGCACTTCCACCTAAAACAGCATACAACATTGCAAAAGCCAGTAGTTCATACTTAAATTTAGTTGGGAAAACATGCAATCAACTTATATCAGCAACCGAAATTTCGGTTACTGATTGTCGCTAAAGGGACCAAGAAAAAATATACATCATAAATATCTCCCAAGAAATGTCAAGTCTCTGATTTTGATTGGATGCCAGTTTTGCTTATTAACTGGATGCCTATTATGCTCATTAATTATTGAACTCTATAAAAGGGACAATCATTTTTCCTTTGGAAATGCATTCAGAAAGCAGACAGATTAAATATTTAATAATATAAATATATTTATGTGGCTTCATGGTGAGAGATCAAATCTGTAAACAATGCTACTATGCACAGAGAAAAAGCAAAACTCAGAGAAACAAAATCTCATGGCATTCTATAAACTTCGATAAATATAGTATTTGTACCTGCATCTTGGTTTCATAATGTGTTCATTATTTACGTATCTGTTCTTGGATAATCACAATGTCCAGTAATACTGGTATTTATTGTCTGTAAATAATAACTTCTACACTTGAAAACTATTTACTGTATATACTCAATTGTAAGTGGACTTGATTATAAACTGACCTGCCTTTTTAAGGCTACAAAAGCCAATTTCTCTTCAACCCTCTTATGTCAGGACTTTTTTTGCAGACCAGATCCATATAAAGGGGTGACTAGTCATCAGTGAGCTCGAGTTGCTCTTTGGACAAATAAACATGCCAAACTCTGTGTGTGTGTATGTGTGTATATATATATATATATATATATGTATATGTATATATACATACAGTGGGGCCCCGGCTTACGAACGCCCTGGGTTACGAACGATCTGGGTTATGAACGCCAGGCCGGCCCAAAAAATGACTCAAGTTATGAACGGTGACTCGGGTTACAAACCGAACTGCCATTCGCTTGCGCGCAAAATTTTGAGCACACAAGCTCACATATAACTGCCTCTACTCAAATAGAGTGAAAAAAAAGGTGAGAAAAAGAGGTCTGTGGTGTTCTTGTGTTTATTTTTGTGTCATGTTTGTGTTGTTTTTGTGGGTTTTGAGTGTTTTTGTGTTTTATTGCTATGCATGTGTTGTGTGAGTGCTCCTATTTTCACCTTTTTTTAATGTAGCAGCGATTTTAGGCGATTTTTTTTGGCTCGGGAACGGATTAAAAATTTAACAATGGGACCCTATGGGTAAACGCGTTCCGGGTTACGAACGTTGTCCGGGAACCGATTAGGTTCGTAAGCCGGGGCCCCACTGTATAGATATATATGTGTGTGTATGTGTGTTTATATATATATATATATATATATATATATATATATATATATACACACACACACATGTACACAAAGCCAGTGTAAAATAAAATTATTGGGTGGAATATGTCACCCATAAACTGAAAACTTACATTTCCTCATAATTCATTCAATAAAATCCATACTACATGACTTGTTTAAATCCATGTATATGATTAATCCATGAATTCAGTTATAGGTCACATACCAGTATAAAAACATTAGTTCAGAATCATCCAACTGACAATATCCTGTAACATGTACAAATAAACAGTGAAAGTTCGTTCCACATGTTTGTGATTCACAATATCCAATAAATGTCCCCATCAAATGTCATCTGGTACATAGTTCAAAAATTCATCCTCACTGATAAAGTTCTGAAATCCTCCACCATCGTTTAGTCATAGTATATCGTCATCCAGTCAATGTAACTATCATCCAACTCCATTTCCACGACTTCACCGTCATATGTGGGTGCCTATGTAGAGAGTGAGCTTGGGCTAAGTAAAACTTAGATCATCCAGTGTGTGAAATCTATTAAAGGCGGCAACATGTGTCAAATGTGTGGCAAGATCACAGCAAAGTTCCAATATCCTCCCTCTATTGCTTGGCACGGAGCAAGTATTAAACTCACATCTTGTTCAAAGGGTAGTCATGGGAAAACCATGAGGAGACTACTTTTACAAGCCAAGGAAATGAAGTCAAACATGCACAGGAAGTGTTAAATACTTGGCACCAAACAAATCATCATATTTGCAGCTCAATCAAAAGGATTGTCAACTTGACAACAAAGCGAGTGCTGCCTTTACAAGCCCAGAGCTTATCATGCCACAGACACTGACAGAATACTTGGGAAACATCACTTGTGAATTAAATCTAATTATTGAAAAGGAAATTACAAGTTACACCAAAGCTGTCATTGCATCAAACAGTGTTTACAAAGCGAACAAATATTACTATAAATACAGGTTAGTAGGACTTGCATGAAAATGGAAGCACGCTAGTAAATACCAATGGTAAACAACATGGACAGATACCTCACTCTGCAGTGAGTAGTATATAATTTACCTGTAATATTTTCAAATTATTAAAATCCAAATACTGGAAACAGAAGTATTGTGTTATGACTACCATCATAAAACTGATAAACACAGTGCATACCATATACATATTTGTGAATAGGATTAGTGGCATGAAAACAGAAGAATATTTGAATTTACAGTATTTTTATATACTACAATCATTTTGAGTTTGCAACATTACCCCTAGATTTATCAAACTATTCTGTAAATCGCACTTATAAGATGACCCCTACTCGGCCTAAATCAAAGTTTCAGTAAAAAAAATCATCAACTAATAGGAGAGTATATATGGTATCTGGTTACAATTTTAACATTACAAAGAATAATGATTTATTGAAAGTCTGACAACTATAAACACCTTATATCATATTTGGTGCTTCTCATCAGTCAACCATACTTTCTTTCAAATTGTTACACACACCCCTCTTCAATTTCAAATCACTTATGCCATCTGCTAGCCACATCCTTTACCCATGCATCATAAATAATCCCTATACATCTCTCACTTTACATGTAGTACCTTTGTGACCATGAATTGGTTGTTTCTATAACTTTCAAGCAATATTCATTTTAGTCATATCCCAAACAGACATTTCTCACAACATTCATCCTATCTTGCATCATTAATCAATTCCACATTTTACAATACTCTCAAATACCACTTGGAGAACTACATTTCAAGCGAAGCGCTGACACAACATGATTCTGTAGCGTTATAATATGCTGATGCATTTGGAATATCTCTTCAGTCTTCATTTTCTGTATATCTTCTACACTGCAATCCTGTACAAGCTCAGTAAGAACTGCCAGAAAATCAGCTTTTTGTGGCAAATCTGCATTAAGGTGGCAGTTTTTATCAGTGTTTTCAGGATCTGTTTTATTGTCTGCCCTCTCTTTAAATGTCTGTGACAGTTGGTTAACTTCATCCAGTAGATCACCAGAGTTAGCCAACACTTCATCAATACTGGATGCAAAATCTGAAAAAGTTGTGTGTGTTATTATTAATACTACTCCTCTTTTTGATAATTGCTGAGGAAAACTGGAACAAGTGTAACGTTAATAGTTCTTCATGTAAGAACTAAAAGTGCAGTGTAGATGACCGGAGATTATCCAATAAATCGCAGCAACATTGAACTTTGGTCCAGGCAGTATTTTAACCAGCTCTGACCCCCACAGAATTGGACCAAATGGCACCATTCATTTGAAGCAAGTGGTCTAATGGTGATTACAATGAGGCAATCTCACAATAAAATGAGGTCAGAAATATTTTCATTTATAACCAACTAGCAGGTCCATTGCAAGTCTGTGCTGGATTAAGCAACGCCCTAGGCAAGTGGCACCTTTGCCACAAACCAACTCTAACTCCATGAAACTGTAACTTTAAATTTTATTTATCTTAAATTCATAGGTTTCTTTATTATCCAAGTTGCAAGTCATCCACAAACTCTGGCCAAAGGTACATGGTCAATAACCCAATTTGTTTTTATAACCCATTTCTTTTCCAAGTCAGTGACCATAACAGACCTGCCTCCCCCCCCCCCACTGTATTTCAGTAGTTTGACTGCCTCAAAAGTGTGATTTTTAGTAAAATTTTTTCAGTAGCATGACAGGAACGCAACCTGCACAAGGCACGACTCTACAATAAATTATGTGATATCTGAATGTAATTTGAAGAAAAAAAAATATATAATATGGAAGTAAAAGAGATGGAGACAGAGGAACTGTTGCTTGAAATCGTCCCTATGCTTAACTGATATATCGACAGCACACAGCAGTGGACACTTTATCACTCTTCTGTAGACCTGAATACTTTTCTGTGTATTTCATTTTGTACATCTGAGATGCAATGATGGAAACACAGTTTTGGGGCTTTCTGGGTGTTAGTACTAGTTACACCAACCTATGGTTCATCATCAGTTTCATGAGTTGGTCTTTTTCCCCGATTTGCCATTACTGAAAATGGATTCATTTACTGCAAACTGTGCATGCCCACGTCGTACTAACCACAACACTTCAAGCTTACATGAGGTGCTGAATGAACCATAGAATAACAATGAGCTTGTGATACGGAAGCCACAAATAAAGTGAAGTTTGAACCTTGCAGATTCTGTAGTAATTGTTCATACCCATAGTTCTGTAATTTGTGAGGGCTTTTGTTAAAAATTATGGGTAAAATGTAGTGGCAGGCAGGTCTGCCTCAACACTTTTGGACCCCAAAATCAGTAGGCTTCTCACTGCTCCATGTGCAAGCCATCCACAAATTTTGGAAGCCATTTTTCTTCTAAAGGTCACAGTGACCTTGACTTTTGACACCAGCATCAATTCAATTCTTTCTAACCCATATGCAGGCCATCCAAGGTCTGGTTTGGGATTTTGTTATCTAGAACTAATATTACTGTGTAGAAAACTTTCTTCTTCTTACAGCCTGTGACTCTGACTGTTTGACCCAAAACCAATACGTTTTTTAATTACCCCAAGTAATTCACCAAGTCTGGTAACAGTACATGTTGGAGAACTCTAGCCATTGTGCAGAATATAAAATTGGAACGGATGGATGAACAGCATCATGACTGTTGACTTTCTGACCCAAAATCAATAGTTTTCCTTCTTACCGTAAGTGCAAGCAACCCACAAAGTTTGGTAGTTATTGTGCAGAAATGAAATTAGTAAAGGATGGATGGATGGATTGATATCATCATAACATGTTTTGTCTTGCAGCAGGCATATACAAAAAAATTTATTGCAGGCATAAATAAAAATGAAGTCAACATTGTTGACTGAAATAATTGGCAGATAAAGCAAACTCTGAGTTATGGAAACTGACTTTGGCCAATACACTACAGCCAAACTCTTTGCCTTACAATAATGTAACTGTTTAATTTCACAATGAATCAAATTAAATTTGGTTAACTGAGGACTATTCCAGACAAAAAGATGAGGATGGTGGCAGGGCTGGTATGCAAAGGTATTTTTGCTACTAGTCCACAACCCATAAAACTTTTATTGAAACGGTAAACATAAAAGTATAGATTATATAATGGAAATAAGTGGCCTACCCCCCTCTAAAACAGACCAAAGAGTATCAATCTACCACTTCACATATTCACCTCTGATGGAAGAACATGTTAATTTTCAGACTTAATCACCAATAATATGAAATACTTTTCTTTCCTTCTAAATGTCATTATTTTCATACCCCTACCTTGATAAAGAATGTCAATAGCAAATGAAAGGGACACAATTCTTGTGAAAAAGTGTGACTAAAATGAGTGGTCAACATGCACATCCAACGTCAACCATAATCAGAACTAAGTTGCACAACAATACTCTAAAACTGTATGAGTAGTTCCATTTACAAAATTTCGTCATTCACTGCATCCAGCTGTAGGTCAAAATAGAAACTTAGAGACAACAAGGAAAGACATACCTGTCAATACGAACATTTTTAAATGATAATCACAATATGCACCAAGCTTCAGACCAATCCGTAAAAACAACTTCAAGACATATTTGCAAGATTCTGTTCTTCAGTGCATTCAGCTGCAAAGACAATAACTGAGAAAAAAAATTTGCCAGAGAAATGTACATTCGGTGAGTCTCAGGCTTGGCCAATGTGGGTATGCAAGAAAGCGTGCCAGTAGCATCCCATGGGTCGGTGGTTCTTACTGGGGTTTTCCTGGATTCTTCCCCCACCAGTTATACTGATCGCCATGTATAGCTTACTGGTCACTATATATAGCCTATCTTGCACTGAGAAATGGCTTTAAACCTCAAAAACAACACAAAATGTGCAGCAATCAAGTGACCTATCTATGTGCACAATTTCAGACAATGATCATGGTATTTACAGAGTTTCACAGCAGTCAATAACAACATTATGATAAATGCACTAAGAAGATTGTGCTGGACAGAAGAACAGATGAAATGACACAAGGGATTAAAAAAAAATGACCAAACTGGTCTTGCATGCCTCAGAGATAAATTTTACAGTTACGACCATTACATTATTGAAAAATATGGAGGTGATTTTTACCTGACTTATTCCTTTCTATTTGGGGAGTCTGTGTGATCTCCTCAATGAGCTGAACTGATCCAACCCCTGAAAAAAGAGCAAAATGGTTGTGAGCTTAGTTCATGAAGGCAGCGTCACGAACAAGACTTATTAAATAAGAAATGTGGCGGTGAAAAGAGGCAAAAGTTCACTTGCTTACACAAGTATTTTCCTCTAATACAGATTTTACTTACTGTGGATCTATTTTCGTGAGTGTAAATTTCAGTGAATATAAATTTTCATGATTCTCAAAAACTGACACTGCTGTCAATACTTAAAATAATAAATTGGAAATGGTGCATGTTTCTGTGTTTCTGCAGAAGCATCATTGTTTCTTAGCTCTTAAACACTCATTTTGTAGCATTCATGAAATCCATGAAAATTGGCACTCACAAAATAGTGAAATTACTACAGATCAATGGCACACTACCATGCTATTCTTAGATATGTTCGCAGGTCTCAAGTTTCCTGGCAACAAGCATATTCAATGAACTGTTGCCCCCATCTCCCGGACTAATATGGTGAAATTATCATACCTAAATTTAAAAAAGTTATAAACACCATTCTGGTGGCCTAAGTGGTTATAGTGTCCACCTCAGATGTGGGAATGGGTTTGAACCCCAGCAGTCATACCAAATACTTATAAAAAGGGTACTAGCAGCTGCCTCACTTGGTGTTCAGCATTAAGAGTTAAGTGTTAGAATGATTGATCTGGTGTCAGGATAATGTGATTGGCTTGGTCATGCTGCTCTACCTGTCTGCAGTGTAATACCCACATGCTAGACATCACTATAAATTGCCACACTACAGACATTATAGCGATATGACTAAAAGTGTTAAAGCTATGTTAACAAAAAAAAGCACATAAAAACGCTATAAAATGAAGAGTGGAAGGAAGAGATGGAAACCAAAAAATAGCGAGCTGTAAGCTTGACACCAAAAATGGCAGTCAGAAAGTGTTATGTTACACGCAATTTCATTATTACTCACAAACTTACTAAATTTCATTTCTTAATTTGAAATGATTTTAAAGTTGTGGCGCAGAAAGATAAAGATATATTGATTTCACCAAAATAAACCCCTTCAAAAATATTTAGAAAATATAATATTTCTGAATTCTTATGAAATCTTGCAATTAATGTAAACTGAACATAACAACTTGTGTGACTTACTCATAATGACATTACATAACGAAATTGTGTCACACAATAACGCCTAAGAAAACAAACAAGAATAGCTTTGCATTCCAGTCCATAAAATTCCTTATGTACACAAGTATTTACATCTTGCAAGTAAATAATCTGTCTGATGTAAATGATTCAGCAAGCTGAAGATTCTAATTAAAAGGAACAACACTGGTCCTAAGTTTCTACATGAATTCTGTAAAAGGATGTCTTGACTGCTATGCCGGGGTTTATTTCAAATACCCAGCACACTTAACACAGCGTGAAAAGTAGGTCACAATGACCTCCATTTGCCCACAATGAGTAGTACCCTTCATGGTGAATAATGCATCCATCACATTTCATGACTGTACATGCAAGAGTATCAGAGAAACTGAGCTAAATGCAAAAACTTTACACAACAAAGTCAATGATGCCTATGATTTGCATTTAAAAAAAACAAACAAGGGTTCTACTAAATGTGAAGTCTCACATATGGACTGTTCTGTGACTTACTGAAACTTAATGCAACTAACACTAGTCACCTTAAAAAGTGACACACATGTCTCACAATTTGAAAATGGCATGCTCGACTATTTTTTCCCTTCTCCCTCCTACAGGCGTGGAAATGTAGAATAGACCCACATTGTAAATGGTAACATATAGAGGAAAGAGCCATGATGCCCTGTGATAAGCTTGCTAGACTTGTGTACAAAAAGGCTGCATGTTCAAATCGGACCATTAGGTAAGCCTCGATAGAGTACTGTGGTGGTCCTTGGGCAAGGCACTTTACTCCATTGGCCTCTGAACTAAATAGCCAACTTTTATTAATGTGACCTTAAAACACCAAAACCAAACCCATTTATACAAGGTTAGCTAAGTAAAAACTGATCCTTTAAAAGTAAACTTGAGTAGAATCAATGATCCCATCTATATTATCCCCATAAAAATTAAACAGGTTACATGTAAATCTGAATTGTCTTACATCTTCAATTCCAGAGGAATCCAAATTCCTACCTTTAACTTGTTCCTGCTGGTTAGCCTCCTGTGTAATACACACAGACATCTTTGCACGCTTTACATCCATCAGCTGTTTGTAACTGTACAGTGCTTTCCTGACTGTTGCCACTTTGGGCGATCTGATTGGCAAATTGTGCACCTCAGACTCTGTCAGGGCTGAAAGGTCGCCTATCGTGTGGATGTTTCGAGCTCTTACGAGTTGGCCCAGACCCCTGGACCTAAAAGTAAAAAGAGACATTATATAGCCTGCTCAATATCCTGCTATGAGGTGTAGACAAGAGTTACAGAATTAAACTTGCAAATAGCAAAGGACTGAGATATGACCACAAACCTAGCAAACAAGAGATTATGACATATGGTCCTAATCTGGTGGGTGAATAGGTATCACTGAAACATTGTTTCTAGACAAAGGATATCCATAGTAGCTCAGCTGGTATAGAATCCAATTCATAATCCAAGGTTCACAGGTTCAATACTAGCCCAGGTTGGCTGCCTTGCCGTGTCCTTAGGAAAGGCACTAGTTCCCATTTCTTCAGCATGATATAGCCAAATAAAGTGAAAGTACCATTCAAAACTAACCTTCTACTTCATTGTATGTATTTTTAAAAAATGCAAGAGTTATTGCCCCTGTTTGCCCTTCAAATGCATCATACTGGCAGGGGGCATCTGTGTCAAATAGACAAACTTCTTTAAGCATGTACATATTCACATATGTACATATAGGGTTTAACAGCATGTCAGAACAATCCTACTATATACGGTAGTCACCCTCTTGAACAACCCCCCTGACCAGCAGCCACCCACTTCTTATGGCCTGAATCCCTTGGCACCGACAAGTTTGTGTTCAAAAGTACCCCTCAAGAACGGCCACCCCTTTAACGCTACCAGCGGCCAGCATATTAGTACAAACGTGTAAACTGTTCCCCTCACGTGTGGCCACTTTTTATTTCAAATGTATCCAGAACCAATAATTAATTCATATTGTGACTAAGTAATCAGATTATCTCTATCATCGATACATGAATCCCAATGTCAAGTTTCCGTTACTGAAAGAAGTGTTGACTAAAGTACATGTAACACTAAGATTAATATTATATCATTGTCTATAAAAGCCGACATTTACAGGAAATGGGCTCAACAATGTTATGATAGAGTTTTGGGCTATAGTGTTTTGGGCTTCACACATCTGTCGAGTTCTTCTCTTTGATGATTACAACCAGACATAATTGTCAAGATCATAACAGGGTCAACATGGGCTTAGTAAAAGTAGATTTTGTGCATTAACACACACACAGAGAAATTAACCTTGA
This sequence comes from Megalonaias nervosa, assembly GCA_016617855.1. Classification (NCBI taxonomy): domain Eukaryota; kingdom Metazoa; phylum Mollusca; class Bivalvia; order Unionida; family Unionidae; genus Megalonaias; species Megalonaias nervosa. The sequence goes on along the minus strand of JAECUM010003702.1, from coordinate 11,009 downwards.
ACAAAACAGGGTACCACACAAAGACCGAAAAATCACGTGACAACACATTTATCACTTCCTTTATGAAAAAGGTATTTCGTCCACTCTACAAAAGTTTCGTCAGCATAATTAAATTGCATACAGTTAGCAACATCCGAATAAATCATTACCAAACATTAACATCATTAACATGTCATCATGTAAATGGAGATGTATTTTTTTATAAGTCGGTTATTCTACTCGACAACATCAGGTGAGGTGGGGAGGGGGGACTTGCCGAACAATTTTATGTAGAAAAGATTCGAACAAAACAATTTTATGTTGAAAAGACTCGAATAAACAACATCGCAACCAATAAGGAGGTTATTCAGCAGCAGTGGGGAAAATGGCCCAAATGGAAAGAGAATTATGTACCAAGATTTAAATGACGTTTTTGAATGGTTTTGCAATGTGCGTGACAACAATACCTGCTCACATATCACGCTTACGCGAAGAATAACAACTATTAATGTATATTCCGTTGAAATAAGTCCATTATTATAAGAAGAAGAACCTTTTAATAATTAATGTTACTTTTAAACGAAGATATTAAATGCTTTGAAGTATGTAGCTTTCTTACTATGTACATTACATATACTCCTCACAAAAAATTTAGTCCCCCTCTGGAAAGGCCACCAGTCTTATAAGGCCACCTTCCCAGTACAAAAGGAGTGGCCGTATAAGAGGGGGACCACTGTAGTGCAAAATAAAAATTTGTGTTCTAAAAATGTAAACAAAAAATGGCAAAAGTCATTAGAAAGATTATTTAAAAAAATGTAAATATGCAGTCAAACATGACAAGGATAAAAGCAGAGCTCAGGAAAACCGCCCATCATGACCAGGTAAAAATATGCTGGGCCAAGTAAAACTTCAGTACTTAATTGTCCATTGGCTACGTAGATGCAGACTCATTTTGAAAACAAATCTGCATGCATTTTGTCTAGCATGCATCAATTACTTTTGGTTATATAGCTCAACTTGTTCAATGTAGGTTGTCACAAAGAAAGATGACCTTTTCATGCACATACCCAATGCAAACTTGATATTAAAATGGGCTGAATTCAAAAAATCATGTGGCACTTTCACGCCTTGTCCATGATTTCTAAATGGCATTCATATTTACTCCTTAGTGTCATTTTAACATAAATTTTCCATTTCAAGGAACTAATATATTTTTTACCATATAGACCTCTAAGAACTTAAGACCCAAGGAATGTCAACATTATTTTAATACTTTTTCTCTGGTCATAATGTTACACTTGCTCAGGTCATCAGCATTTCAAGACTTGTGCTTCACTGATATACACATACTAAAAATAAAGACACCAGCAAATATTTCTGTAAGCATGTACATGTCTCGGAAATGCTAAATCACGTGTATTTGGAAGCAATTTTTTTACCTGGGATGCAGAAAATCAGGCACAAGTCCTCCACACGCACATAATAGCTGGGTGGTAAATTCAAGGACTTGCCAGTCCTGCTTCAACCACCTACTGAGTGGGAATATGTGTTATCAATTGATCATTTAGCTGTGCTGGTATTTACAATGAAAGAATTCAGTGGCTGAAAGGCCCCCAGATGTACATGTCATTATAAGAGTATCTCAAACGAACATAACCCATGAGGGCATAGCTGGGCAACATGTTCAAAGTCTTCAACTAGCTGCTGAGTTGTGGGAAAATGTGCTGATATTTTACAATGACTGAATTCAGAGGCAAAAAGACCCAGAGATGTATATGTGGTCATTAAAAGAGTACATCAGAACTTTAGCAAATTATTGTGTTTGTTTGCTAGTGTAGCAGAATAAGTAGTCCATGCGACCTCAAAATCAAGACATGTTAAGACTTTGACAAAATGCCGTCTGTAAAATTAGGATAAATATTTTTGGGATCAATGGCAAATTGATGAAGATTGTAATGAAATTCAGAAGAGTGCTGAGTTGCTAGAACTGTTAGTTCAGGTGGAATAGTAGTCAAGTGTAAGAAAGTGTGTGATGCCAGGTTTTAGTGTTTGGAATATAAGGCCTTTCCTTGAACTGACAAAATTCAGTCTCACTCTAATGGACAAACAAGAGCTATTTACCATTGGTGTAAAGAATTTGGAAAACTCAGACATCAACTTGTTCTTTTCATCTGAACATTTAGCCACTTCAGTTGTGCCCAATATGCTTATGGGGACTGCAACATTTGCTGGTGGGACTCCTAGTTTTACCAAAAAAAGTCCTGTCGAGCTCTCTGATGTAATTACATTTTTCACAAGAAAATCTTTTATTTATATTAGAAGTATTTTCAGCACCTATGATTCATGTCAACTTTCACACAATGCATGCCATAGTAATATTTATTTAAAGCATAATGTTGGGTTCACGGTGTAGAAACATTCCAATTCTTTTGACCAATCAACAATCTTCCCTTTGTTTCACAATGCAGCTCATTCAAAATGAATGTTTGACTACAATGGATTGTTTAGTACACAATTTCAGGGAAAATTGTGGAGAGAGAATTAATCTTTCAAATGTAAATTAGCAACATTTTTTCATGTGAAAACTAATGACGTACTTATAGAAATATATACTGCCATCTTTGCTCTTGTGTGGCAATGTATTACGAAAGCAGTAGTCATGAAAATACCAGTAAACTGGGGTGAGAATAACACAGCCACATGTCCAGCTCATGCAGATGTGTGATAGCTCACTGAAAAGAATGGTTTCTCCACAATTAAATGACACCTATATTACTGGATGGTGTCACTGTAAACATGAACACCATTGGAAAATCAATGGCTAGGCATGCAACTACAATTTCTCCTAGTCTATTAGTATAAATCTGTAATATCATTTTCTGTCTTAGTACGGTTTTTAACCCACTATCTTCACCGAAAATATTAAGACTTTCATAAGGTCAACCTATTTTAATTAAAAATTTGGGTTGGGTACTGTTTTTTTTTTTTTGTTTTGGGGGGGTTGGGGTTTTGCTTTTTTAAGTAGTGTAGTGGAAGTGTACTGTACTGAGAAAGATGACGTGTGAGTAACTCTTGGAATTCACTATTTCAGGGACAAGTACTTGGAAATCATTTTCCTGAGCCCTGCAAAATCTTATAAGTTATACCAAATATATAAAAGTAAAAAATATAAAACTCTAAAATATAGGGTCAAATGATCTTTTTATTACATAAATTGCATTTTTTTTAAAAATGTCCATGATTTTCTCCGGTGGCACCATCATCAATAAGATTCATAATTGAGTTCACCTAAAAAAAACTTTTTTCTCACACAATGTAAGTCAATGTAAGAACAAGAATATGTTCCACCATTAGTGAAAATGGGAGAGGTTTGCATTTTGGTTGAGGTTCACATTTCTGGAAGTATTCATGAGTCACGTGGCGTATCATACATGCAAACAACACAATACCTCAACTGTAGAATTCTTCCATACAAGAAATACCATTCTGCAATGATGTGTTCAATCTTCTGTAGCTCAGTCTGGTTTGATCATCTTGATTACAGACAGCACAAAACTAATGTGTTTCTGTTTTAGACAGTAAGGAAGATGGAAGAAACTTAATTTACAACCTTGTTGTAAAGTCAAGCACATTTCTGATAGATCATATGCAAGTAATAAATTTATAGAACTCTGGTACACTGCATTTTTTTAGAAAAACTCAAATTTTCATTAAATGCAGCATGAATTTTATTTTTTTCACATTTCCATAAAAACTACAGTAATAAAATCTTTGCAGTAAATCACATGTACATAGTGAAGATATTGCTCTACAGTTACAACAATGGTCTCGTCTGTTATCCTCCAAATTTATCTCGTCTGTTATCCTCCAAATTTATTAAAAAAGACCTCTTGCAACTTACCAAATGGATGATGTCAGCTGGGGAAGGACTTTCTCAATGTTTTCTGGACAAGTCAACAAGTCTGGACATATTGGCTCACTGTTGTTCAACTGGGACTCCTGTGTACTCTGATACGAATTCTGACTTTGGGTAGGTTGAAGGTCCTTTCTTCCACTGCTAGAAGGGGTAAGACTACAAGGATCCGAGAAAGGGATGTCTCTTTTGCTGTTGCTTAAAGAGGTTGGGGTATCAGATTCTGTTGGAGTGGTGAAAGCTGTACCAACTAAAATCTGAAATGTGAAAATGAATCACTTCACGGTCAGATATAAAATTACGACTAGTAATGCAATTTTGAGGATTCTACAACTACAATGTGAAACTTGCAATGCTGCCCCCCCCCCCCAACCAAGAGCTGTAAATGAAATGATGTGAACTAAGGAAAATAGTTTAATCAAGCACTCTTGGAAGCGCAAGTTTCTGTTTTGAGATATCGCCAGTTTTTAAGTCTAGACTGGATATTTGCATGTGTGATCCTGTAGCTATCAACACTAATGTGTGTGTGTGTGTGTGATTTGGAATTTTAACATAGCTTTAACAATTTTTCAGTCATATCACTATGATGTCTGCAGTGTGGCAGTTTATAGTGACATCTAGCACTGGGGCATCATGCTGCAGACACGTAGCATGATGTAGCATGATATCGCACCCAGTCACATTATCCTGATACCAGGCCGAACAGTATAACACTAACCTCTTAATGCTGAGCACCAAGCAAGGCAGCTGTTAGATCAACACTTCACTCTCAGATTTATCAAGTATAATCTGAACTAAAAGGAGATATATTTAAATAATGGCATCCAGTAACATTTCCTGATGATGAGATTGACAAAAGAGTTGCTGAAATGTCTTTAAATGCAATGAATTGCCATAACCAGTGACAAAAAATTAAATCTCTGTAGGTCAAACCAATCTGAAGTGTCCACATTTAACGGAGAAAAAAATATAGTATTTTGGAGTTTTTGTAGCTGGATGAATGTCTCAAAACTAGGCAGATTTTCCCAACTTGCTATATAAAAGGAATAGCAAACAATACAATTCCTACAAGCAACTATCTTTGACATCTACAAACCTTATCAGTTGTTGGTGTGGCCTTTGACTCTAAGTTTATGATTACTGTAGACAATGGTTGGCATCCCTCATTTTGTACAATGTTGATAACATCATCTGAAACCTCCACCAGTGGCTCTGCAAAGGACACCCTTCTCTGCTGCAAGAGTAAATTAATAATATTAATTTTGTTATTGTTGCTGTGATTTTTTTTGCAAATGCAATTTGCACACCCAGCAGCTAACAAACACATCTTTTAACCACAGATATAATTTCATTCAGTTTTATCCCAGCTGATTTATTATTTTTGGAAAATACATGAATAAAAATTCTGAATTTAAAAAAATTTATACCCCCATATGAATTCAAAAACTTTCCAAGGGTAAGACCAACTTTATTGAAATTACTATTATTATTATTATTATTATTATTATTAATATTGTTATGGAAACCAACTATTCACAAATTCAAGGAGGTTATAAAAACCGTAGGCAAGCAAAAGGATTTAAATTTTGCAGTGGGAGAAACCATGACAATATTGAGCGTTTATACTGACTAGTCAAATCTGATGGCATAAACTTTTTTGGGCAAAAGACTAGTCAAACTAAATTTAAGGGGAGATGTGTAAACGTTTCTTTAGAGCCTTTCTCCACAATCAAACTGCATCTTTTCTGATTTAATTTTTGCTCTATATCAAGGCCTGTAGTATATTAAATACATAAGGTAATTAAGCCATGTTGTAAAAATGTACACGAAATCAACAAAAAAAGCACACCTGATTCGCTGAAGAGCCATACTGGCATACCAGTGCTTGCAGGCTTGATGCAAAAGCAGTTTCAGTTTCTAGAAAGGTATCAACTGCAGACCAGTGCAGAATTTAATTTTGACATGTGTACTTTTTGGTACACAATAGGGGTTCTAAGTAGGCATGAATATTTACAAGTGCATGTGATGTTAATCTGCATTGCACGAAAAAATTCAAAAATATCTGGTATGATGAATAGTGGGAAAGAATTCGCAACATCTGCACAAAGGAAATGGGGCAATAATTTACATAACTTTCAATCAATTAAACATGCTAAACAAACACATGGGAAGGGACTTGGAACTTCATTAACCTGTTCTGCCCAAGCATACCCCCCCCCCAAATAATGTAGCTAAAATCATTAAAGCACTGGATCACTTTCTCTTCCTCATAACTGCAGTAAATATTATTATTAAAACAAAATCCCAGAATTAATAAACAATTACAATAATGTTCCTACCCTAAATAGATTACTCAAGCTGCTATTCAAGCTCCCTACCACTTTTGTTTTACTTCTTTCTTTTATAGCCATACAATTAAATAATTTTAGCTGAGTCCTCAATTTTTAACAGTTGTTCCAACTTGAGAATACAGCTTTCACTTGTCAAGATTTAAGCAAGAAAAGTCAATTCCACAAGGCCAACAGAAAAAAAACCCCAAACTTAACTAACCTTCGCAGGTGGGGAAGCAGAATCCACAGTTGCATCTTCACTCAAACGTCGCTTCTTTAAAATGCTGGCACTGGGTGAAGCTGTTGGAGATAGGACCCTTGTAATTCTTATTGGATGAAATTCCACCTGTTTTAATGGCGAATGTGTTCCTCCAATGGATTTTTTTGCCGAATGCTTCAAAATACTTCTCCTTGCAAATCCTGACGAGTTCCTAAAACATCTTGATCCCATTAGTAACTTGCTATCAGAAAATGCCATGGAGACCAATCTGTCCATTGGACTGTCACTTGCTTTTCGTGGGGTTTCTTCTAAAACAGCCATATTTTTAATAGAATCAGTCTGATTTTGATTATGTCCAGTACTTGGTGTACTTGGGGCTTCACATCTTTCCGTCGCGATCGATTTGTTGCCTTCTTTGAGAATACCATCAGTTACTTTTGAAACATCTTTCATTTCTTGGTCCAAATTCTTCTCTTTATCGATACTGTTTTCTTCTGCAACAGTACCAACCTTTTCTCCTTCATGAGGTTTCTCATCCTCTTTATCTGCTTCCTTATTTTCCTTTAGAACTTTTTCTTCCTTTGGAGTATTTTTTTTCAAAGACAAGCTAAGAGATCGCCTTGATGAAATTTTCATAACTGAGTTCAAATTCTTGTCACGGGTCCTCAGTTTAACACCAGAGGATCTCAGCCTTTGTGACATAGGTGAGACTTTAGCCTTCTTAAACTTGCTACTTTTTTTAACTGAAGATTCATTCAGACCTTTTCCAGATGAACCAATCAAACTGTTATTATTGCCATCTCCTAAGATCTTCATTTCCTCCTCTTTATTCGTAGTTTGTTTTTCATAATTACTCTCCGCAAGTGAGGATGACTCTGTAGCACAGTCATTTTGAGACAAACTTTCATTACACTTACTCCTTTTGTTTCTTCTTTGTTTTTCGGAGGACAACTGTGCTAGTGGAATTTCATCATCAGAGGAAACAGAATTATTAATACCTTGGACGTCCAGCTTCTCTTTAGCTTTTCTTGAATCATTATCTTTCAGTAAAGTAAGACCGGCTTCTTCTACAGTAGTGCTTTTGACACTTGACTTAGGATTATTATCCCCAGAACTATCAGAATCTAAATTATAGTCTCCTTCATTGACCAGTACATCTTTTCCACGTACAAGAGATCTTCTTTGAGCTAGGGCCTTCTTTTGCTTTGTTGTACTCTTCCTTTCAGGTGGCACTAAAGAATTTCGGTTTTCTGGGGTTCTTTCACCTAGCTGTTCTGGACTTGGCATTTTTGTTTGCTCCATTTCATCATCTTTATCTATGATTTGCTCAATTTCGTCATTACCACTATCTCTTAACACAGGTTTTATACAGCCTTCACTAGACACAGTATTTGGACTAGTACTTTTAAATCTTTTGCCTTGTTGACGAGTCTTGACACTGCCATATTTGCCTTTAATTACAGCACCTTCTGTACATTTACTTCTGGGCATATTTCCAGATGAAGTCTTGTTGCCAGTTTCAAATTTCTTCTTTGCATCGGGTGCCCCAATCTGCCTCTTTTTATTAACTTCCTGTCTTGTCCCAGCATTCTTCTGAGGAGTCAATTGTTTCCTTTTTCTAACTCGCTTCGGGAAATTTTCAGACAAAGTCGATTTCTCAAGTAGGTCATACTCCCTGATGTCTACGTTTAGTAGTCCCTCACTTTCAGGAAGACCATCTGATGTATTCTGATGTGAATCATCGCCCTGTGAATGGGACTTTTCTGGTCTAGGAGAAATAATAGCTGGATCTTTCATGGTATCATGCTGAAAAGGATCATAGTCTTCTTGTGCTCCATTCATGATGAATCGATTCTCCATAAGAGAATCCATCTTTTCTGGCTCTTTCTCCATCGGCTTTAACTGCAAGTCAACTTCATAAACAGAATTTTAGAATTTGGATTGAACTTTTCTCCGTTTTCTTTGTCCTCATTCTCAGGTTTACTTTTAAGTAAGCTTGGGCTCTCAGATTTTGATAACTCGGCAGTCTTTGGACTGGAATCCACTTCCATAAGTTCTTGGGAAGGAACAAGGTCAGCAAGGTCTTTATTAGGCTTATAGCCAGAATCTGATTCACTTGAAGGAACAAATTCCTGTGATTGTAGGATCGGATCATTTTGATTTTCTTCCAGTGGCTTTATTTCTGAGAAATCGTCATGTTCATGACTATTCTCCTCAATGTTTTGGTTTTGAGAGTGTACATTTGATTTTTTAGATGTGCTGCTAGACTTGCCTTCCCTATCTCTACTGGAAGGACTGTAACGGAGTATTTCTTCATTTGTCAACCTCTTCAATTTTAAAACAGGAGTACCCGATGATTTTAGTGAAAGAACTGGTGAGCCTGGCACTAGGTTTGAATCTTCTGTTACATTTGTCTCAACATTTTCCTGACTTGAAAATAGCTTCCTATTACTAACATTTTTGCTTTCATGAAAGAAGCCATTCTTTTTTGGAGGAGTTTCATCAATTGTAGGCGAGTCCTGATGCACACCAGACCCTCCTCCACATCCATGTTTCTTTGGCGACTGGGTCTCTTCAACAATGGCCACAGACCCAACAGTCAATATATTGGTAACAGGGACAGAATTGGTTTTATTGTCAAGCTCCTTCCTAGGTGAGTGTATGATCCATTTATCTAGATTACCCTCATTTTCATTCGCTTCCTTCTTCTGCCTTGACCTTCGAGGAGACTTCACTTGTGAAGACTGTCGTCGTACAGACGACCAATGAGAGGAGTTGATCCTGTTGCCCACCAGAGATTTTCTATCTGGTGATTGTGATCTTTGTACAGGAGATTCGCTCAATTCACTAAGTTTCTGAGACCAGCTTAGCAATGGATCGGATGTTTTCTCTTTTACATCCTGCTCACCACTTCCAGTTTTACTATTTGATGACTCATATGTATTTCCTAAAGCTCCAAGCAAATTCTGTGGTATTGACTTATGTAATGGAGAGAGACTATCAAAATGTTCCTTCCAGTAGAAGAAGATTTGGGACTTTCCTCCCTTTCTACTTCTTCTGTAGATGCAGTAGTCCCAAAAGCTGTCTCACTTTTCTTTAATGAGGAATCTCCAAGAGATAAAGATGCTGAAGTGAAGCCATCAGAATACTCAGAAGAAGGGGACGATTTTCTCGTAGATATCTCTTTCTTACTTTCTCTTTGGTCAGGCTGGGTACCTTGACTTGAATCATCAGCATTATGGGTGGATTTTCCTGACATTTCGGACAACTCCACGTCTGCAAATCGTACAGTCTTTTGCCTCATCTGACATTTATTTTCCTGGCTGTTGGGGGATTTTTCAGACTTATCACTGTCGATAATAATTGGCTCGGACTCATTAACTGCCTGCAAAGGAGTATTGATAGTTACTTGAATATGCATTTCTTTTTACCCCTGTTGGTACTTTAGAGATCCCCAAATCTGTTATTGTTTTACTCAATCTGAACTTCACTTCTCTAACTTTTTTTAAGACTTGATCTTACACCCCTAATATGCTTGGAATAATACTGGTAAAACTACCCTTCTGCACTATAAAATGTTCCCATTACTGCAATGAAAGGAATATTATCAAACATAACTTAGTGATTTTGGCACGATATACGCTGCACATTTTATGCAAACAAAATGACTGAAAATACATTATGAAACTTTTCAATGTCTTAAATTTCATTATAAGCATTTAGTTCCAGGATGTCAGCATATTGCTCCGTTGTTAAGTGCAATCCATGTTTTGTGAGGATGTGTTCAATTCATACAAGCTATGCTCTTGGGACAAACTCTGGATATTCTGTGCATATTTGAAATGACAGTACTTGATCACTATGAAAATACTTCATTTGGAGCCATATAATCAAACACACCCTGCAATGATCTTGGTCACTAATCTGTTTAATACATTTTAAATGCATGAGGAACATGTTTTTGATCAAGACTGTTTTGTATGGCAAGTTTATCCTTGTGGTGTTAACAAAATACTCCATTGAATGTTTAAAAAAAAAAGAACAACAGTTCCAAACCAAGAAGTAAAATAAAATACGAATTTATTAAATAAATTCTTATCAAGAGTAAAATAAAATTCAAATTTATTAAATAAATTCTTATCAAGAGCTCCAAAATTCACAGTTTTCCCTCTCAGAATCCAATCACTTTAAATGTGCCAAATAATAAAGACATTTTAAGGATGTCAATTAAAGATGCGCATCCCATTTGGTCTTAAGTACAGCTCTCCCTTGTTACAGCTCTCCCTTGTTATAATGCCCTTCAGTATAATGTGATTCCATATATAATGCAATACCACTGTGAATCCATGGCCAAATTTAAACCACTGTATTTTAACTGATAAAATGTATGAAATATGGGTTTAAAGAATGCAATATGAAGCTTGGTATTATATCTTTATATCCTTTTAGAAACATTATTTGAAAAAACTTGCCATCCCCACTGTACCAAAATTTGGTACATATGCCATTCTCACTATACCACAGTTTGGTACATAATGCAGTCATTGACCCAATGTACTGTGCTATA